>WHPZ01573334.1:0-23898 GCA_016617965.1 Macrosiphum rosae | reverse complement strand
ATATATTTATTTTATTTCATTGGTATAAATGCACGAAAAAACAACACTATTAATTCAACTGGCACATCATCAGTCGAAAAACGAGGTATCTTCGGTATAGTAATACATGGTAGGTAGGTACAAAAAATGGTTCCCCCACGCCACACCCTGTCGTAGGGGACCCAGTTTCGACAGCAGGGTGACATAGAGGGATGTGCAGAACCGGCATGTTCTCTCGTGGGACAGACGTTTGCCGTGAACACGATAGAGTAAATGATAAATAATACAACTTATGGGCATTAGTTTTTTTTCTTAAAATTAGGCCTTTGCATGATTATAGGACGTGGACTAAAGTAGCAAATTCTAATACAACAAACAACTTTTGAGTTTTGTTTTTATAAATTTTGGCGCAATTTTTATTTATGTATTAGAATTAGATTTAGGCGGGGAGATGAATGTATTGGATTTACAATGTTTTTCTTTCTGTGTTTGTATACACGTTTTATAGATGAAAAAGATGCTTCGAGTGCATAGGTGCAAGTACACTCGAAAGTCGAAATGTAGTACCTGGCACCTGCTATTTACTAATTAGTAAAACAACTTCAGCTGCAGTGAGTTTCCCTGTTATTAAATAATAATGAAAAACATCAATGTGACACGTGTGCATGACTATTCTCTATCTATTCATTAAGAACACAGATTTCATTACCAAGTTACCAGACCTATTAACCTAAGACCGTAGTCTATAATGTGCAGAGAATACGCGTGATATGCGTGCCCAGCACTTTTGGGGATTCCCACTTTACGGCCCACATGACGGAAAAAAGTCGGTTCCAATGCTTCAACCGTCATCGAAAACTCAACTTTCGGTTCAGGTGTGAAAAATATTATTTCCAATAATTTAAACCAATAGAAATGTTTTCTATATTAATTCGTTAGAATATCCAAAAACAGTATTTTGTCAAATGTAATTTTTAGTTAATAAACTGGATGGATTACAAATAAACATAGTTGGTGGAATCGAAGTTGTTTTATTTTTTATTATAATCTGTCCACGGCTGTCAGCTCACAAAGCATCTATGGCTATAGGACGTAACATTAAATAAGGGCCGTTCTTACAATGTCCGGTTAAAGTTAACCGGCACTTAACCGGCCGAATTCTGCCGGTAATATAATCTGTTATCAGTCGGTTAGCGTTAACCGACACTTTACAGGACATTGTAAGAACGGCCCTAAGAGTACATTATTATCACAAATATTATATAATTACTAAATAACATGGACTAAGATATATATCTATTATATCTTAGTCTGGGCTATATAATTATGTCTAATATCAATAATAACAATTGTATACAATTGTATACTATACATACATGGACGATTTTTAAAAATTTTATTTGTTTGTTAGGTTGACTTTCCGCCCTATTCCACTCTATACACCGATTCACAAATACGATTGTTAATAAATATTGAAGTCCACATTTAACTTATATAAAAATACTTTTAAATTATTCTTACAAATTATTTTATTATTGACACAAAACTTAATTTCAACATTAATTATTGTATAGTTTATAAGTTACCTATGTAAACAAAATTTTTAAGAACCATTTATATTATAATAATACATTAAATTTTAAATAATTTCATAATGATCAGCAAATATAAGAACATAATACGGTACTAATTCATGAATTTTTAATAAATTAGGGCATGACATATGGCATTATAACTAAAGCTAAATAAAAAATAATTAAATAGTTTAATAATAGAAAAATACTTAGTTTTAATAACAAAATAAGAAGTGTTTAAATACTATTTAGTATTTACACACTTAGTAAGATCGTCATAAAGCACAATTTTCCTTTGCGCACTCAGAAATTATAAACATAGTGAAAAAACTCAAATGACTGTAAAGTAAACACAAACACATTTTAAATATAAAAATGTATTGAAATAAATAATTTTTATTACTAAGTGCTAACACACAAGACTAAATAAGAAGCATTAAAAAGTGTATAATTTTAAATTTTAATATGTTGTCATATAACATGTCTATTCTACTGAGTAAAAAATAAGTTATCCTTCTATGAAAGGTTTCAAAATAAAATAAATACAATGAAGTATATAATATTATTATTGGAATTACATTTTCAATGATATTATATTATAGTTAACATATATATCTATACTTAAGTTCTAATAGGTGGATTAACTAAATAAAATTTTATTTAGATGTGCTAGCACCACTAGCTGTTTGTAAATGTTTATTTTGGTTCAGGCTAGCAGCTTTGCCCTGCTCCCTTTTTCGCTTTTTAATTTTTTTCTTTCTTCGATCAATCACAGTTAAACGGCCTTTCACTGTACTATATTCTTTTCGTAAATCATTCATTTTGGCTATTATAACAGCTTGCCTTTGAGCTGAATTCATATCTGGAGCTAAAATGTTAAAATTTATGTTGATATAATGAAAGATTGTAATTATTATAATAAATTATGTGTTAGAAATATACAATTATATTACACATCATGCAATACATTTATATATTATTTTAACATGTTAAAAACAAAAAGTGTAACTTTACTTACTGTATATGACCAATGGTTTGCCATCTCTTATAGGTATCGGTATATTTTCTTCATCTGATTTTTCAACATGACTTACTATAAATTGTTTAATAGATAGATATTATTTATTTATATTTAATAATAATGTTACATAAATACTACAGAAATATTTTAATAACATTTACAATAAATAATAGAGAACAAATATTTCGATCAACAGCTGTTAAAACTGTACCTTTAGTGACGTGCATAATAATTTTTAATACAATTTTAATATTTACCAAGTGTAACATAATTACTATATTAAAAATGATGAAATTATTTTTTTTTTTTACTCTATATTGAAGTATAACTTATTCATTGATTAAATAATATACTAATTATATTTTACATATATTTAATCAATGTACTTACAAATTTATTTATTTTAAATTTTTATAATAAATATATTATATTTTTACATTTTTATGATGGTATAATAATATTACTAAAAGATATCTTTACCTAAAAGAATATGGAAAATCCACAAAAATAATTAGTATATTAAAATTAGACTGTAGTAAATGATTAGCTCGCATGTGTCACCAAAGTTTAATTAAAAAGACTAATTTTAATAACTACCTGAAGGTGTAGGAGCAGTAGTAGTAGACAATTTACAGCGTTTTGATGGTTGTTCATGACTGCTAATTCTGCGCTTGGACTGTTGTTTTTCTGGTGGCTTAACTATTTCTGTGAGTATATTCAATAATAATATTATACACTTTTGAAATATATCGATTAAAATACTACTACTTACTCTCAACTGTTGTCTCTGGTTCTCTTTCAACTGATTCCGTACCTGATGGTTCATTTATATTTATACCAAGATTCCTACTAGAAACCTCAGCTAAGAACTGTAAATGTCTTTGATCAAGTATTGCACCATCTCTATAATTTGTGATAAAATGAAAATGTTAATAATGAAATTACAATGCATTCCAATTAATATAATATGAAAATAAACAGGAACCACCAAACAGTCTTAATAATTAAATATTAAATTTAACTAATAAAATATGTAAAATCTATCATGAGTTAGTAGGTATATTACTCTATTATTTTTGAATTGTTTAATGACATTGTTTTAGATGTCTTAACTAATCAAATTCTTGAAAACTCTACAATTTTGAGATTAAATAAATTACTTAAGGATTTGATCCCGTCTCTATATTTTACTAAAATAGATCTATTTTATGCGAACTGTATCGTCTACCCTAGTCATAGGGATAAAATTCTGAAAACATAACTATTTGAATTTGTCATGAAGTTTTCTTGAAAACGACCTTTTTTGAAATTGAACTCCTTAACTTTGAAAATAAGATTTTCAAATATTGAATATAAAAAATTTTAAAATTTTATTAATATAGATGTTAAAAAATTTATTTAAAAATGTAAGAATGTCGTTTTCAAGTGTTGTGACAAAATATTTAAATATGTTTTCAGAAATTTTATTGGATAAATAGATTACCTAATATTTTTAGCGAAAGATCGATATTTCTTACAAAAAAAAAAAAAGAAAATAATCAATACTTTTGTATTGCGTTATTGACATGTACGATGGTGAGGGAGCAATCTGCTATTTCTTTCTAACACTCACACTAATGATCACTTACTATGCACGCATTTACACAACATACAATTGTAATCCCTGAACACAAATCTGCCATGATATAAAATTGTAATACAGAGCAAATATTAGTGGCGTAGCCAGGAGGAGTTTTGGGTGTTTGCCCCCCCCCCCCCCATTGACATTTCATCCCTAATAAATGCATTATTTACATACCAAAACTGTAAAAAACTTGGTTTAATTTATACTTAACCCCCTCCCTCCATTGCACAATCTTGGCTATGCCACTGGCCAACATTATGAGATTATAAAGTCCTCTTAAATCTATATTATATTCTACTAATACAATAAAGTACTTTTGTAGAATATTAGTATATTCTTCCATTTCTTCTTCCGTAGCACCCATCAATGTAATCATTGGTCTACGAAAAGATTGATTCATAGCATACATAGCTGAAGCTGCTTCTCTTTCTTCATAAAGTGCTTGAAGAGCTTTTTTTCTTTCTTCTTGATCATATTGTTCTTCTGATGTACCAGTTGGACTGCCTGGTATGGTTTCTTCACAAAATAGAACACTATTTACATCAGATTCAGGATTATAAAAACTTTTGCTAGTACTAGGCAAACAGTTTTCATAAAAGCTGCTTTTGCTGGTACTTGGAATATTATGATCATAGAAATCTTTGCTACTGCAACTAGGAATATTGGTATCAAATAAACTTCTTTTTCCAGGAACGTTTGTATCAAAAATCACATTTTTGACTGTTTGACTAGCTTCAAAGAAACTATTTTTTCTATCACTACTAGTGTCAGTTTCATAGAAACTATCTTTGCTTGTACCTGGTTGATGTATCGAATCAAAGAAACCTTTACTAGTACTAGGCTTATGAATGTCATATTCTGCAGCTTTACGATTGTACTCTATAACTAAAGCGTTATTGAGAGTATCTTCATCTACTATTTCTTCTCTACATTGCAATTCTGGTAGCACCATAGTTTTTTCTTTCTCAAATTTTACTTTTACACTTTCGACTTCAAAATCACATTTTTTAGGCTTATCATTAATCGAAGGTTCATTAATGGAAAGCTTAGTTCCAGATTCAACAATTTCTCTATCTTCATCTGTAGGCGATCTTGAATTTGAATCAAATTCAAAACCAGATTTTGTGTTTTCGTCAATATTATCCATATAAAGTCTATTTTGACTCGAATGGTTTTCAAAATGTGAATACATTTGGAAACTTTGAATAAGAGCATTTTGAATACTTTCATTACAAGATGTAGTACTTTCATCATCTGTATCTTTTGGTATACTTATATCTCTTTTAACTTGAGATGAACTTTTGCACTCTAATTCAATATTAGTGTGTACACTTGGTGGTAGTGGTGGCAGGGAATGTGTTTCTATGTCTTCGTCAATTTGTCCATTGGAAGAATTATGTTCTTCGCTAATAACCACAAGATCAGAATCCATTTGATAATCAGTTTCTATTTTATCATTTTCAGCTATTACCAATTTTGATTCATCATCATCTTCATCATCATCATATTCTTCTTCTTCAATGACCATACCATTGAGTTCATTTTGCTCTGGCATACTAAAAATGTTGGTAGGTGGTGATTCAGGTGGTTTCATGCATAAATCCAGAACTTCATCTTTTAAATCGGAAACAGATTCATCGTGAAAATGTGGCTCAATTTCTTTTATACTTGGCGTATCTACTGTAGCATCATTTATCATTAAGTTTTGGGATTCATTAGACTCATTGTCAGATTGATTTCTCATAATTGGATTTTTGATTTCATTTATAATATTCAAATTTTCATTAACTTTTATTTCGACATTATTATCAAATGAATAAATGCTATTGCTGTTAGACACAAATGGTATCATGGACCCATTTTGTTCAACTACTTTCTCTTGTGCTGGAGAATCAATGACTCTTGGTAGCTCATCAGGTTTTTCTAAGTTAAATAATTTTGGTGAATCATGTCTAATAGATCTACAAAATTTGTCTTCAGTGACAGAAGAAATATTATCAAAATTGCACGATTCAGATTCTTTAAATTCATAAACGTCATCTGTAACTGGTTCATTAATTTTTGGAACTTCTATTTCTAATTGTTGATCTAATATGAATGGTTCTGTATTTTGAATAATATCATTATTACTATTGGTTGAAGTTGGCATTAGTCCCTTCATTTCTGATCTTATTTTGTTAAGATCAAAATCGGTACCAGATATTTTAGATTCATCAGATTTATCATCTAATGAAGAAGAGATGACATCAGTTACTTTTTTTAATTGATTTTGGTCTTCGTCTCCGGAGGACGATGAGTAATAAATGATACTTGAAATTTCTGACTTTGTGGAAATGGGTAATGGCTCGGATTTAATTCTGACTTCTTCATTTCCACATTTTATAGATTCAGAAATATGTTCTAAATCATTTTTTTCAGATTTTTCTTTAGGTGACAAATAATGATTTGGAGCAATTTTTGGTTCAATTTGTATATTACTGTCTATTTTACTTTCACTATGTATTTCTACATTTTCATTATCTGCATTTGGTTTTATACTATCACTTGGTGGTGGCATCACAAAATTAAAATCAAATGGCGGTTTAAGAGTAACTTTTTCATTAACTTCAACTTCTTCAGATTTATTGGCATGAACTTTAGTCGCACATGCCTTTGATTTTCTTGGCGTACTTCGCTGCATAAGTACTTCTTTACTAGGATATGTCTTAGGATAAAGCGTCTTTTTCTGATTATCAGTATCTAATGGCTCAGTTTTTATAATAACACCAGGTTCAGATTTTATGACTTTTTTCTTATTGTATTGTTTGGATGATCCTACACTTACTGTGTATTCTCCATCGGAATCAGAATTATCTATAAAATAATACATCATATTATTATATAAATTACTTATAATTCAGTTTTTTTTCCTAATTTTTGTTTTTAACCAATATATCTGCTTTTTGATTATATTATATATAACAGCCTTATGCAGACAATATACATTATAATTTATAACCATAAAGTAAAAATATTGAAAAATTAAATAGGTTTTTATGCACAAATTTTCAAACTTTACTCGAGATTTTTGCCAGAGTTTTTGTTTGATCATTAATTTATTCAATATTGTATTAGAAATCTATCACAATTGAAAACATATTTAATTTAATAGAATTTATTTATATTAAGTTGTTTTATAAATTATTAAGTGGATAGATATTAGTTTTAAATATTTTTTTATTATCATTAATTATACTAATTTTTAATTGTTATACTAAATTATATTATAAGGTTACAAAGTAAAAACAAATTACATTTATATTAAAGTTTAATAATTTTACAATTTATCACAATTTATCTTTTTCTAGGTGCATACTTGTTTATTTACTCTGCTTACACCTATTTATAAATTTCAATAAATATAAATTAGCAATAATATTTTACATACCAATATTGAATAATGTACGATCGGTCAAAGTACATGTTCTAGTAGGTCTAGCACTGCTAAAAGGTGATTTTTTTATATTTGAATTTGTTGTGAGTGGTGTAACTGACCTTCTGGTTCTACTACTTGTTGATGGTACCTTTTTTGAATCCACATTTTTTTGCTAAAAAATTTTAATATTGTTAGACGTTGGAAAGATGTATGCTATTTTTCTTACTGGTATAAATAATATAATAATAAAAACTAAGTGAGTACATTCAAGTTTCAATAAAACATTATAAAAAATATGCTCTTCAAAAATGTATTGAAAATATTAAAACTTAAAGCTAGTATAGAAATAAATATTGATAGTAGTGTCATTGTTTTTTTGAAAAAATATTTATTTACAAAAAAAAAAAACGATCATATTTGGATTTAATTTTAAAAATATAATAAAGTAAATAAAATATATACTACGTCTCATAAAAGAAAAACCACTTTTTGCGCATTATTAATTATGCAATTGGCGCATTGAGAAGCACGTGATCAAGTCTATACTGGACTAACACCTAGTCGTTTGTGGTAAATGCGCAGCAGTGACAAAAATTGGTTGGCCAACTGATTATTCCTTTTTGAGACAAAGTATACTCATTGTTTAAAATATTAGACATTATTAAACTCTAGGTAATTATTTTCAATAGGTACTTTATGCATCTCAAACATTTAATATAATATGTATATATTTTTTTATAGGAATAAAAAAAATGATTAATGCATTGGCAAATTGTTTAATGAACAATCTATCAAGAATATGGATTGTCTTGTAAATTATGTAATATGCAGCAGCATAATAATATTTATAAATATATTTAACTATGATCATTTGTTTTTACAAAAGTAAACATTTTATAGATTTTTTTTTTTATGAATATCCATTGTATACATGACTCATCATAAATTATAATAAAATATTAGAAAAATTGTTTAAAAAGTATTATTTTATAGCAGAATAATTCATATAGTATTTTGAATGAATACTGCATTTCAATTTTATTGTTTTATATTATTTAATAGGGTGTACACAATTTCAAAAGCAAAAGTATATTGTAAAATTAAATAAAAAATTATTTTCATTAAATTATTTAACTAAAAATAATTAAATGAACAAATAATATTTTACACATTTCGACATCTATATTATCGTTGTTCAAAATGACTGAAGTTATAAATGTTATCAATGTTTAGAATATATAATTTTATACAACTGATATTAACACTAACTTAATATTTCATATATTAGTTAGAATAACTATGAATAACTATTAAATTGTAATTTAAAAATAATAATCTTAATAAAACTCTTTAATATTTATAACAAAAATTGTTAGTTAAAGAAAATTATTTTACATTAACCATTTTCTATCCAATCTTTTAACAACTGTTATACATACTTCTGGAGGACTACTTTTTGAAGAATCCGCATCATTATCTACTTCAGGTCCTGGTTCTGGATCCTTAGTTTTATAAGCAATACGCATTACATCTATCCATTCATCATAACGTGAATTCCATCCTTTATAATGTACGTAATATTTCATTACTCCTTCAATATCACATACATTAATAACCTAAAAATGTATAGTATTTATGTAATTTGATTATTTAAATAATAATAAATAATACAAATTTTAACATATTACATATCAAAGTATTTAGGTTATGCAGGGGCAGACTGGCCTACTGTACTGTAAGATAGAAGGATCTTGTACTACGGGGGTTTGGGACCAGCACATCTTAATTCTTTATTATCCTCAACTGTAATTTCTATATTTAATAATAGTATACTATAAATTGATAATCCTTGATAATATATTATATTGTCGGTGTACCTAATTTATTTACAGTTCGCATTATGAATTATTATTTATGATAAAAATATGAATAACAGGTGCTGTTTTAAATTTTATTTATTACTTTCTACAGGCCACAGATCACGGCTGTGTTTGACAACATAATATACTAATATTGCTCCTCTGAATTTTCCTGAATTTTGGAAATTTTATAATAATAGGTCAGTAGGGTTTTACAGGCCCAATCCACAGGTGATGTGATGATGATTAAACTCAAATTAAACCTAATACCAAAAAAATTATTTAAGATTAAAGCTGTCGAGAGTGGGACAAACAAGATATAGTTGATACAAAAAGATAAGTCTTGAGATGACTAAAATACAGAAAATTAATATTTGAATAAGATTTGTTTATAACAAGAACAATATTAATACAAAAATAAACTATATAACTATTATGTAAAAGTGATTTTAAATATTTTAAAAAAGCACTAATTTATTTATTTTATTATTTTATTTATTCATAATATTAATAAGTTACTAAGTTAATAACAAATGATCAATAAGTAATTAGTTTGTTTACCTACATAGTTTGTTTATAATGATTAAAAATAAGAATTATTTCTTTGGCTTAATTGTAATTTAGTGTATTACACAATATAATTGAAGTCAGATAAATTCAAAATAAATTAAAAGAACAAACAATATAATTTTTATGTATTTAAATAACTTACTTTTGCATCATAAGTTGTTGCTTGTTTATCTCCATAATAAACTACTAAATTATCTCCAACAACCACCGGTGAGTTTTTATCAAATGGTACAATTTCAATGTTACTAAATCAACAAAATAAGAAATAAACAGAAATGATTTATATTATATTATAGTTTATAAACATACACAGGTGTAGGAGTTATATCGTTTGAAGACGATTTCTCCTCTTTATCATCCTTTTTCTTTCTCACAGTTTTCTTCTTTTCAGATCCTTCCTCTTTTTTAATTTTAATTAGATTTTCTACGAGAACTCCAGACTGTGTAAGTTGAACAATAGAAGAACTGTCAGCCAGATCACTTAATACTGATACTCTCCTTGATTTAGTAGGTAAATCCTCTTTGGTTTTTGATCGTGTAAGCTAAAATAATAATAAAAATAAAATAGTTTATTAATAATAAATAGATATGTTAAGATTTAGTTTACAAAATCAAACTACATTTATCAATATCTAGCAACTATTAAAATTAAATTATATATATTGAGATATAAAGTGAAATAGAGTACATCATTAATCTTCTTTCATAAATTTAAGATAATTGTTATTGCAATTTTCGGAAAATACCAAATGTTGTTAATTTTTCTTTTGTATAATTCAATAAATAAATAAAATAAGTACATTTAACTTAAGTAGGTCTAATAAGACATCACCGCTAAAACAAAAATTTAAAATTATGACTTTTATTTACTATTTTTTCTGCCTAAACAAATACAAATTTAAACTCTTGATTAAATTAAATATTGTATAATAAACAAATTTTACTTTTGGTACTTCTTCATCGGGTTTTCCTTTATTTGAAGCATCTTGCTGGGTATTAGAAACTCCTCTTTTAGACTTTTTGAATGGAGTATTTTCTTTAACAAAAGTTTTAATTTGTTCTTTGATAGCTCTCATTTTTCTCATGCCTGGTAAACCAGTATTTGCAGATTTTACTTTAACAACTTTTTCTTTTTTAGTAGTTTTTCGCACTGATTTTCCAAATAAATTTCTTGTATATTTTTTTTTCTCTCCTTTTTTCTCTTCAATGATTTGATTATCATCAACTGTATCTGAATCTATCTCTTTTTTTATCTCCTTTTTTAAGATTTCTTTTATTTCTTTTTTAGTTTTAGAATTTCTAACTGGATCTTTTGTTTCTGTTATTTCAGGATCCCATTTCACTGATTGTTTATTACGTGATGTACTGTTAGCAATATCTTCTTTTTTTTTATCACCTTTCTTTGAAGTTTCTTCATTATTCTTTAAAAGTTTTTCTTCAGCTTTAATAGCTTTGGCTGTTTTTTTTGTTACAGCAGAATCCTTATTTTTTTTATCGTTCGATTCATTTTTTGTAGATTTATTTTTATCAGTCACAGATGATGTGCTAGGCAACGCTTTATCAACATCCCTGATAATGCTGCGACTAAATCTGCTGCGCGATCTTACTCCCCTTGGATGACTCAACATAGTACATCCGAGTTTTCGATAAAAATCTTCAAAACTATGTAAATATCTGTAATGCAACACAAGAAAATTATTAATATAGTATATATTAAATTTTTAATTAAAACAAAATAATGAAAATAAAAGATTTCTTAAAATGAATGGGTAAATTTAAGAAAATTGATTTTAATTTTCATATATTATTTTGTCTTTATAATGCAAAATGCACTAATTTAATACAACATGTGCATCAGTTATTTAAACTAATATAGTAATATTTAAAAACTGGAATATAAATGATTTAATATGAAAAACAAACATAAATTTGTAATATGGTTTACTTTGCCATCTAATTTTTAGAACTGAATGTTTCAAATATGAAGCAGTAATAATTTTCAAATATAAGATCATAATATCTTCTTTTATCATGTAAGTACAACAAAAATATATCATAGTAAAGTCATTTAAAAATATATGAGTGATAATTTTTTTTATTATGTCTTTGAAAAAATATAAATTAAAATTAAAAATGTTGTATGCTAATCACAAAATACTTTCATATTATTTATCGATGCTTCTACAGAAATGCTAAAAGAATTTTTCAAACAAACTATGACAGTTGATGAAGAACAGAAATGTATACTAAGATTATTATTTAAATTATAGTTTATTTATATTTAAAAATAATAATAATAAATATTTAAAAAACAAATACAATATTTAACTAATAATTATATAAAAATTATTTAATATTAATGACATAAAAAAATGTATGTTTGTAATAATTTATATAAGGTTGATCCTATTATTTATGGAAACATTTTTATCAAAATTATCTAAACACTTAACACTAAATTGATATTTAATAAAAGTAAAATTGATCATTTAAGTTTTTGAAAATTTTTTTTTAGAGGGTTTTCAGTGGAAAAACAAATTTCTCCCTTTTCACCTGATTTTCATGTTGTTATTAACCATTGTTATGAAATTTAATTATTGTATATAAAATATTACAGATTGTAAGTATACTATTTTTTATTTTTTTAAAGAAAGAGTATATTTTAATATTTAACAATAATAATGGAATATTCAACAAAAATTATAACACATTTAACTATGATATGTGATGTTGTAGATTTAAAATATTTTTTTTTAGCCTAGGCAAGTTATAAATAAATAAACTCACTGTTGATAGCAATGTTTAACAGAAAAAAATGTCTGTTGTTCATGCCCAGCTTTAATTGCAACAAACTTCCATAGTTTACCTTTATTAACTTTATTATATCCGCCACAATTGTTAACAATCTAAAAATAAATTAATAGTATTAATTATTGTTAATAATTATAAGACAGATAAGTGGTTATAATATTTGAAAATTATACGATGTGTAAAATAGAAAAAAGTATGTAGTTTCTTTTATGGTTATTGTGTAGCACACTTACCAACTATTTTTATAAGAGAATATCGAGAGTATTTTGAAGTATTATTTATTTATTTGAGCGATAACTAGTTGATTTACTAAACAGTTAGAGTTCAATAGAAATAAATCTTAAATAAATAACAGTGATGCAAACAATAGAAATTAAATTATAATTAAAAAAAAAAAAATAATAAGATTTCAACACCTAATTAATATGTTAAAATACTTCAATTGGCTATTTACTCTTCCAATCCTATCTTGTATACAGCATATTATATTATTACATGACATTAATTTATCAAATACCTTAAAAAGTTTATATAAATCAACATCTTTGTCATTTATCACTGGAGCTTGATTAAGAGGAGTTCCTCGGTCATCCATAAATTTAAATAGCTGTGCAACAAAATGATCTTTTTCTTCAATTGATTCTTCATCAGAATTCTTAAATAAAAATAATGTATTAAATAAAAGTTATCAATAGGAAAATGTTTTTTTTTTTTTAATGTATAATAATTTTTACAATATTTCAATACTAGTGGGGATTGCATTAACAAAGTATTTCACCCAGTTATTTTATACTTGTTTAAACTTACATCACTATCAAATGCTTCACTATCTGTAGCAATACAAATTTTATCCACTCCAAATAACAAATCTCTATCCCAGTGAGGTGGTAGTTCATCTTTATCAAGAAAGAATAGGGCTTTTTCGACGGCTAAAGAATAATAATAATAATAATAATAATGATTACAAAACATTTTTACAAAGCTATAAATCTAATATTTACCAGTTTTAAGTGTAGGATTTTCTACTCTAGCGCCAATTTCTTTTGTAAATTCAGTAATTTCTTTTTTTGGTACTGTATAGCTGTAATTATAAAATATGATAATAAATAGTTAATTATATTAAGAAACATTATTAGTGTTTACTATTTTCCATCCTTAAATGAACGAACTAGGTAGTCTTCTGCAATATTAGTTTTGACTGAGGATTGTGAAGTGGGCGCAACTATCAAACCAGGAAACCAATTGTCTCTTATTTTCTTTTTATCATTAGCTTCCACACAAACTACTTTTCCAATATCTTTTTCCTCCATTGCTGAAGATTCTTCTTCACCACTTTCCCTTTATTGTGCAATACAATTAGTTAAAGTTGAAATTAAAATATGCAAGTAACTACTATAATAACAATTGAGAACACAATAAAATATTTTTTTGTACCCAGAACTTTTTTTATGTTTTCGACTTCTACGGCCTTGCACAATAGTGGTTCTTACAGGTGTAACCCCAATATGTTCAGGGTGTGTTAGTGGAAGTTGATCCAGAGTAGCACTAGCAGCAAAATGTCTTCCACTTTTCAGACACAATGCTGTTCTCTTTAAACTTGTAATGTCGCCATCATCAAATACTGCAAAAAACCCAAGTTAAATCTATAAAATATAAATATAATTATAGGAAAATACATACCAACAGTGTATTGACTACAATCTTGAATCTTTTGAATTGTTGCTCTAACTAATTCTTTTTTATCACTACATTTTATGTCAACAGTAGCCCCCACCTTAATGTAATAAAAATTATATTAATACATATTAAGCATACAGGTATAATATTTTTATTTTATATAGATTATAATTTATAACCTTTAATTGTCCTTTTATTGCATCATCCGTGACAAATGTTGATACCCCATTAGAATATTGAACCTTAATAGAAAATACACATTTTTATAGTATGAACATTTACAAAATTAAAAAGTTCTAATGATAAATTGATTGACGCACTTTGCATTTTACTGTTTTTGATATTTTTCTTATTTTTGCTTCACAAAATGCCCCTTTGTATTTGGCACTTACTTCTGTTCCAACAGCAAGAAAAGGCGGTTCATCTAAATTCACCTATGTTTTACATATAAACTATAATTTGTTTCTATTCAACAATAAAAATGTGGTTTTGAAGCACATAAATAAAAGCACTCTAAATAGGTAATCATAGAATTCAATAATTAACTGCATGCATAGAACGATTATAAACTCATAAGATTAATGAACCCATAAATTCCATGAAATATACAACACTAATTTAACTTTTTTGACACTATAACTAAATGCTTAACTTAAGTCAACTCCAATTACAAGAAATTGTTCAAACTATATTACATATACCTATATACAATTAATTTAATATTTGCATAAAGCTTAATCAATAGTAAAACATAATTATAAAAAATTCAAAATATCCATGTAAGACATGAATATAAACTAAATTAAAATTTTCAGTTGAGATTTTATCAATCCTTTATCACAATAGATCGATTTTTTTTAATAAGATATTCGCATTTAATTAGTAGATGAATTTTATATGACATCAAACTCAATAATAAGAAGAAAATATTTTTTATCCCAATCCATCAACTGAAGTTTAAATTACATAGTCAAAAATGTATAGCAGTACGCATTATACATATTATTTACCATGAATAATATAATATGATATTGCACTTATACTACCTAACTTACACTAAAAATAAAATAAACGTAATAATTTTAAGAAAAGATGCTAATCATTAAAATTAAGTACTTAATTGAAATACATATATCACATGGTATTTCTCAGAATTATGAATTCTAGTCATTTAAATATTATTGTTATAATGAGTGAAGATTAAATAATATTAAATGTATGTTTAGTTATAAAGCATTTGTTTTTAACAATTTTTAATAAATGTATTTTCATTTGAAACTAACCAGAACATATAATCCTGAGATACACCTATATAGTATAGGTAGATATATATCTAAGTAACATACATTTTAAGAATAAACATACGACCATACTACATACTGACTTCCATTTAAGTGTTAATGGAATAACAAGTAGGTACATGTAGTAGACCTCGTTCATATGTCATCTTTTTCATTCTGAAAACAACCCATGGATAAAAACAACTAGGTTCATTTATTTACTTTTTATACAGTAAGTGCAATCATTACCAAGTTGAACAACCAACAACTGAATAGTTGCCCCAGAATAAATAAATATATTAAATATTAAACTAAAGTTGCCATAAATATACCATATTATTTTAAAATTCCTCCATTTATAGAACTTTAAAAAATATCAAAATAATATTAACATTTGACATACCTTCTTACCTCATCTAGTGATATAAAAATATGAAAGAAATGTATTGTTCATATTACCTCAAAACATTGTAAGTAAAAATAACTTATAATGTTATGATTTAACAAATAATTATACACATGATTCATATTATAAAATAAAATAAAATATATTTTATCTGTATATAACATTTATTCAATTTACTAAGCTTAAATGAACAAAATTGGATTCGTAATTTAATTGCTATAGTAAATTTAAAAACTCCATCTTCTATGATAAATAAAAGTAAATACATTTAAGTTTTAATGGGAAACATTATTTCATTTAAATTATTATTTATCATTTAATAGTACTAGGCAGTATAAAATTAAACATATATTTCTAAACAAGAACATTATTTAATATTTATAGGACATAAAAAAATGCTGGTTAAAATAGTTAACCTTTAGTCAATGGCAACTCTAGCTCTAAGATATAATTCTAAATGGAAATTTAAGCCAAACAAACTAACATTAATTAAATAAAACGTTTGTGAATATAATTGTTGACATATTTCATAGATTTATTAAGATACCATACATTTATGCATAGTTTTAAGTTGATTATTTTACAATTATTGAAGACATTTTTAACTATTTATTATGTTTATTATTGTGTTAAACGAGATGTAATAATAATGAGATAGGAATAATAGAAGTACACTACAAAATTATTTAATACAATTGTTTTAAAAATTAGAAACAATGACTGACGATTTACTTCAATAAGATTTTAAACATTTACAATTAATTTTATTTTAAGATTTGGCTTAAACTTCCAAAGTTTACTTTTTGTCTTTATTAATATTAAATTATGTATGAGAAATTGAGTAATACAAACCATTGTAAATGCCGGTTTTTTTCTTGTATGTTTTTTAAAAATGATTATTCCTCTTAATTACATTATTTTATAATACGCTTTTTAATCTGAAAAATACAATAAAATAAAATATAAGTAGGTACATTATTTTACAATTTTATAAAATACAGGGGAACTTGAATAACATTTAAAATGTTATTAAGTATGTGGTGTATTCATTATTTTCATAATATACCTATTCTTAGCACAATGTTTAGGTAATTGTGTAACTGGGTGGCATGTTGGTTCTCAGTAAATTTGATTTGAAATATACAAAACTGGGGATATTTGTAGTAATATATTCTTGAACTTAAAATAAGTATTAGGATATTAGTAACTAGTTAGACCCAAAGCCTAGGTTATATAAAATATAAAAATAAACAATAATACTATAATTCCTTAATTAAAAATATATTGATACCTAAACTAGAAATATGTGACTTATGAACTTATGCAGGATTAATAATTATAATATGTTAATAAGTACAGATAAAAATTGATCATATGGTTTAGAATCTAAACTTTAGATGACCTGTATGCTGCTGATATACAATTATTATTCATGTATAATAATAATGTAATATAATATCTACTTATAAATCTTTAATAACCTATATAGGTACATTATATTAAAGTAACAACATATGGTTCTACATATTTAAACAGAAACATTATTACTAAAATATGTAATTTGGTAATGATTAACGTGTATTCAGGGGTAATCAAATATCTACTCTAGAAATTTGTTGGTCCACCTGAGTGCCAACGCAAACACGAAGTGTTAAACTGTTATGACATTGAGCGTACAAATTATCACAAAACAAACAAAATTAATTTAAGAAAAAACTACTGAATCCTATCTTTGAAATATACAAGTAGGTACAACACAAAATGTATGATTGAATTCCCATACTGACAACTGACATATTAAGAAGACAAATAGGAGGGGCCCCTAAAAGGGAGGACCATTTCCCCCGGCATCATTTTTTTGAGAATAGCACAAATAATAACGAGTTTAAGTGGGAGGGGGAGGATAAATATAATTCTAAATACACAGCATTGATACCCACTCATTCTTGTCAATGAAAAAAATTCCCTATGAACCTTTGTAAAAACGAACCACTGATGATCGTAGAAACGAACGCGCAACATGGACGCCAACCTGGAATTCTCCGTGCAGAGACGGTGCGGGGTATCACGGGCGACGTGTATTGATCGAGTGAAAAATGCACAGTCCCGGACAACGCCGAAATGGAAGAGCTGACTCTGTTCGAGATCGAAAACCGTTCACAGTCGAACGGATAGACGAAATATTAATAATAATGCAATGTGAATCGTTACCGGTAATTTTTCTCTCATGCTGAAGGAGACGACGCAGTACAAAAGTCCGTTGGTCGGCGGCGAGAAACAGCAACGGCATCGGCAGTCGACGACAGACGAGTAGCGCGGCCCTCGGTGAAAAGGACGCGCCGAGAATGTATGTTTGTACGGTAGGGTCGGCGGCGAGAAACAGCAATGGCATCGGCAGTCGACGGCAGACGAGACGAGTACCGAGGCGCTCGGTGAGTAGGACGCGCCGAGAATGTACGTTTGAACGATAGGGTCGGCGGGCGGAAGGACAGACGTCGGACAGTGGTTCTAGTCTGATCCAGGCCCCTACGGCGTTCCTCTCTACTATGCGTTCAAACGTTTTCGTTATTGCGTTTGTGCTACCACGACCAAAATAATTACAATAATTGTGTATACAGTAGGTATGATAAGAATATTTCAGTGGTTTCCAAAAGTCATTCCCGCTTACTTACACGAATATTATTAACCACGAAATTTATCATCAACTGTTATCACAGATATGCCCATAGATAAAATGCCATAAACCTATATGATAATTGATAACATAAGAAAATACATTCATTATTGTTTTGTAATCTGTGATCATAACACATAAATCGTAATATTATTAATTTTTTTATAAATATTTTACATACTGTATTTTAATTATATTCGTATTTCGTTCATGCAATGTTTCGGGACAATACTGAACTACGCCCAAATCAACTGTATAAAATCGTTTACAGACTACAGGTCCCCAATTCTTATCGGCACGAATTACATGGCGGTGTCGGTCACAAATGTATTGTGACAAGGTTTGCGATTTCTATTTTCATTTTTATTATCGGCAACTTCAGTATTATAGTCAAGTTATTTTCAGTTTTTACACGTAATTATGCTCGTAATTATTTTTGAATATGAAAGCATACCATTCGCACAAAATACTATTCGAAGTGGCCCTATTCTCAAATCAATAGAAAATATTTATTCATTTGTCGGATAATCAGATTTCAACTTTCGATCAATCTTTATTTTTCAATCCATGCTATTCAGTAATCTCAAGATAATATACACTATACAGTATACGCTTATCTGTACTCGGTGCTTGGGATGTCACTGAGTGGCTAATTGTTATTTTCCAGTGAAAAATAATATATATATCGACAATATTATGAATTTGGGGACTGTGGTAGCCCTTTGGTAAATCATAACAATCATAACAATAACTCATTATACTAATGAATTGCTAAAATAAAATCTAACAAGTTTCAACTATAGGTAGCTGGTCCCTATCACTAATTTTGTGTCTATAATTCTGTATTAGTGAACGGTTCCTATATAATGAATGTATTTCATCAACAACTACCAAGAGTTAATACATTATGCTACACTGACTCCTAAGGCATTCAAACTAGTGAATTGTGTTCTTCTCTTATAGATTCTAGCTGATTATAGCTTTGATGAGCCCCTACTCTGCCATATTAGCTATTATTTGACAACTATGCATCAATGGATGAGTTACGTGTGGCTTAATAATAAATCACTGTGCCTTCGTCTTGTGTTCCTCAAGCTGCAATTTTATCCCATTTATTTTTTTTCTGTTGGTAAATAGGGCATCTTACATATTGTGTTATCCAAAAATAATATTATACGTTAATGATACAAAGCTATTTATGAATACCTACCTTTTATAATGATAAATTATTTTTAGTAATAATATGTACACAGGTACCTACTTTTATTTTTTTAATAAACATTTAACTTGTACTTATCTTTCATCCGATTCCTATCTAAACTATTGCTTCTCTACATACGAAAATTTAATGAATCCTTCATATATATGTGTTGTTTTCTGAATTTAAATTTTTTATTCTTAATTAGGTGACAAAAGTGTTTGCATACTATAAAAAATTGCTGTATGAAGAAAAATAGACATGGGACAGACACTGGTGACATTCAATTCTTCGTTCATTATAAAGGTTTTGAAACTAAATGCGATGAAGAGTTGGGGACAAGTTGGAGATTAATGAAATTAATTTGTGTTACAAAGGTTAGAATCTAGTCCATAAGAAATTAATTAATTATCACTACTCATCACTTATAACCATTTATTTATAAAACATATAAGTAAAAAAACCTGAAGAAGCAAATATAACAAAAGGTGCTTCTTTGCAAAAAAAGATTTAGTTTAATATTTATTTTTTATTTCATATTTGTCATTGTAATGTTTTATTAAAACTAGGTCGGCCCAAAAAAATGTAAAACCAGCAATAGAACAATCTGCAATATCGGCTTTGGAATATAAAGCAGCTGTTCAAGCTGTTGCTATTATCATATTAAACATTATTTCCTGTTCAAAGGTACCTATTACAAATAGTGTAAAATGTAAAGTTAAGAATTGGAGTTATTTATCTATGTAAATCTGATTTTTATTTTAGTTTCTTGCAAATGAATTTCGCAAATTAAAACTACCACTTAGTTTAAAGGAAGCAACGGATTTTGATCGTACGATGCACAATAAATTCCAAAAGGTACGATACATTTCATTTTTATACGTATGATTATATTATTGTAATATTCATTGCTTGGTTTCAGTTATTAAAAGACTATTAAAATTTCCAGAGAAAAACTTTTCGACAGAAGTAATGCATACCTTCAGTAATTCATCGTATTTTATCGATGACAGCTAAAAGTAATTATTTAATAACTATCTAAATGTATTACTAGGAAATATTTTATACTATATTAGTTTTAGGAAATGTTCAACGATGTTCTGTGTTACCTTAATTCAATATCTTAATACTTCTGTTTACAAACATCTAATATACATGAACGATTAAATGTACCGTATACAAAGTAAGGTAATGGTAAAAAATTGATTATGTAAAATAAACCATATGTTTGATACAAGGTTAAACCTATATTAATGATTTCCATTTCTGATTTTAATTTTGAAGCATATTTAAATTCCTTATTCTTTTTTATTGTAGAAAACGTATTTTCGACATATTTTGTATTGTAAAATCAGTATATTACCAAATTATTTCCTATAAAACACATACAAGAAGTGAACAAGTTAAAATATTATTAGACTAAAAATGAACATCTGAAGGTGTTTCTTTTTCTTTTGCTTGTTGTTCTATAAATATTAATCTATATGAACAAAAAAAAAAACAACCTGAATTCACCAGACTTAACACGTTGATTGCCATGCACCCACCAGTGGAAAATATTCACATTTACAAATAAATGAGATTATGACATCCCACAGTCGTACAGCATATCAATAATAACAATGTGGGAGTGCTGGCGTCTGTAAAAAATATTTTTATTTTCTGATACTGTGCCGACTCTAGCTATGTGTTAAATTTGACAGTAGGTCAATAATAAAAATAATTGTGTAAAATCTTAATGTAAAAATGCTATGTTATTAGTTACTAATATTCAATTCAATGTTATAAATACTTAATTATAACAGAACATTTAATACATAAAAATAATTTAAAAAAATATATATTTGATTTTCAGATTTTTGGAGAATAATTATGATTCTTATTTGACTGTCGGTGATTACATAGAAATTGAAGAAAATATATAAATAAATAATGTGTGTGTATCATTCTTACGCAGTTTTATCAAGAAAATGTGTACACAACAGTTGTACAAGGCTTTTAAATAAAATCACCAAGTTACGTTACTTAGCTTCTCATATTCATACATATACAATATATACTGTATATTACACCTTAATATAATATCCGACCATTACAATATTTTAACATAAATATGTTTACAATGATAAAATGATATACAATAAAATATTTCTAACCAATTTTTCTTAAGGTTTTGGTCATGATTAGGTACTTATTAACAAAAACATATCTATGAGTCATAAATTATGAATTTTCCTTGTAAAAAAAAATATTGAGTAGCATGCTATGGTTTTTTTTTTTCATAGTTGCTGGTTCTGGCCTTCAAACTTTATGAAATCTATATTTGTAATATTGTAAGTTTGCAAGGAATTAGGACCTATATACAATATATTATTTAAAACCTAATTCGGATCTAACACAGCGTGAATGGTGAATTGGGTACCATTCAGAGATAATGGTAAAACAAATAGATTAAAACATCTTTGTGTGGAATACTGGAATACAAATAATACTACAATAGAATTATGGTAGTAGGGATATTCACAATTTTGAATACCTACATCAATACATTCATTATTCATCGCGCTGCTCAGAATCTAAAGCAGTAAAACTAAACAAATTATAAAATGTCAAGTACCCTACTTGTAATATTATAAATAGTATAATACTACTAATAGCACAGATAACCTATATTATTATTGTTATTATTTTTTATTAAACAAAGTCTACTGCAGCTGTGGCCATTGGACTGACATTATTTTTAACATTGTTATTTACTACATACTTTACTATACCTGGTAGGTTAATTAATTTACATTCTTATACATTATACAGTAAAAGGTTATATGTTAGATATAGATACATTTTAAAATTTTGTTAATTAGTTTTGAACTATAGATAAATTCTAAGATACTTAATGTTGCGTTTGTCTGGGTATAATAATATATATAATATTATTATTTATATTTATTTATTTATTAGTACTACCATTGATTATACTTATACATATAACCTACTATATATAATCAATGCTAATACCTACTTATTTGATATTTGCTTAGTTGTTTATGTAGTAAATAATAATAGAGGAATGTTTCCTGCAGTTTCTACAATAATTATTTTTTGAATTAGGTACCTCCAAATAACCAAAATCATTAGCATTGAGTGCATAATATTATACAATTTAATATACCTACTCAATGTCGTTAGTTTAGACATATTTCTTTCAATATCCAATTTCTTGAAAATTTGGTTTTTAAATGCTCAAAAAATAATATTGTGAGCTAATTTAAATTGTATTGCTAAAATGTTAATATGCCAACGTGGGTTTGTGTATTTTGGCGGTATTTTACAGGCTAATAGATTATTACTACACTAAAATAATGTCGACAATGTTCAATGGATCGTTGAAACCATGGTGTTCATTAAGTTTTGTAAGTCGTCAATCAATTTTCGAAATAATAATAATATTATGGTACTTGGCCGGTAGATGGCGCCATGAGTGCCCGTTCATAAGAGCTTCATAACCAAGGATTAGTTGTCTAATAATCTAAGGACTAGATTAAACTACGAGTCTAAACTCAAGCTATATATGCTGTACCATATTTTTTTTTTGATAAATTATATGTTCTTACTAGTAATACATTAATACATAATAAAATCTAGGAAATCGCTTTGCTATTAAATTTAAATGTTCAATGATAAAACATTAGGCTAAAGTGCACTTTACCAACCCCCTCAAGGCCTCACGATTTTCAATTTTTTTTTTATGCTTATAAGGATGGTGTAATAGCGATATTGTAAGTAGGTTGTGTTATTTCAAGTCACTAA
>WHPZ01573332.1:46242-65501 GCA_016617965.1 Macrosiphum rosae | reverse complement strand
CAATAGATTAATGAAAACTGTTAACACATTTAAAATTGATATGTTCAGCTCACCAAATTTAGACTCATTTAAATCGTATTGTAATTATTTAACTCTTAACGTTTAACACTCTATGTATTTTTATAATTTTATTCTTTGTCTTTTATCTCAACCAATTTCCATAGACATTTTACTTATATGTCTATGTTTACTATTAATATTACTTATTATTATTGTTATTATCATTATCAATGCTATTCTTCTTGTTATACATTATCATAATAATTGTAATATTATTGTTTATTGTAATAGGTCCTTGCCCGTTTAATACTTAATAAATAAATAAATAAATAAATAAATAAATAAATAAATAAATATTATGTATCTCACTGTCCACTGTGCACTGAGTACCTACACGGTTTTAGGACCACCAAGACAAAAATTAAAAATATCAGTAATACTACCAGATTCTCGAAGATTGGCATAATATGTAAAGTCAATCTTATCAACACTTACCTATAACAATTTGATAACATAACATAATTAAAGGAATTTTTATACGAAAAGAGTAGTAAAGGTAGCACAGAAAACGTAAAAATGTTTTACAATTATAAAATATCTAGTAAATACTAATATGAAAATTCAAGTCCCTAAGGTCGTTACTTTATGAACTGAAAAAAAATCACGTTTGGAACTAGTGTTTTGTAAATGACATATTTCCCAAACATTTTGAAAAGTTCCAATTGATTTCAAGATTGCAACTAAAAAATAAACAGAAAAAATAGAATTATTATAAAAAACAATTCAAAAACATAAAAATAATCAAATATAATATCAATTGAGTTTCAAATTAATATTACGTAAAATATATAAGTACACGCTATTGTAAGAACATATTTAAAAATGTAGAATACAAAGTTTACTGTTTTAAAATAAATAAATGAAAATTATATGAATATTAAAGTTTATTTTTATAGTTTCAATAATATATATTTTTATAGAAATATTCATGAATTTGTGATGTTCAAATTTTTAGACCTATTTACAAATGTTTAAGTAATTTAATAACAATAAAAAAACATTTATATATAAAAAAAACATATCTTTGTAAAATCAATATATTTATCGCTTCGCTTAGAATCTAAAATATTATAATATCTTGTTTGAATGAGCTACGTACTATACATATAAAATTTAGATTGCTTTCAAAATGTTGGTCGAGTTTTATATAAGGCAGCTATAGAACATTTGAGTCTCGTTTTTGACAAACAAAATTCCTTCTAACTTCAAGCATACTTAGAACTGTCTCAAAAGAGGTATTGTTAAAAATGAGTTTATGTTTTTAAATTAAATCTGAAAATAAATATATCGATAAATGTTAATTTATAGTTTTATAAGAAAAAAAAACAATCAAGAATGTATGTTCTCGTGGGAACATTTCATTGTTAGAGTTCAGGCTAAAACAGTTAAAAAGTTGTTTATGCACAATTTTCTATATTTTCCAGTCAACAAACGACTCGTATAGCCCACTACACGCTATCGATTTTATAGTTTTATAATTTTTTTTGTTGTCAAAACCGGATTTCTTTTGGGAATTCATAAAGACTGGTGTTGTTTGGGAACCATCTATTGTTTGATGGGAATGGTTTGGACTGCATCTTAAAATAGTTGTCCTTTTTTATTACCTGCCCTCACATCGTTAGGTTGAAAATACCGAGGGGTTGATACTCGTTTATACACCCGTCGTGTATGTCTGTCCGTCTGTCCTTACAATTCGTGGCCACAGGTGCAGAACCCTTAGCTCTTCTTACCTACCTGACCAAAATATACAACATTTTTACGGGTAAAAACAGTAAATAACTGATGTTTATTATTTATTATATATACAATGACAGTTTTCAATTATAAAAATAATAGTTTTTTTTTAAGTATATAGATTTAAAAATGTGTAAAAACTGTTGTAACAATAATATACATATTTTAATGACCTTAAATATTATCGTAAGTTATAAAACAAGAATATAAAAATACGTTAAAAAAATTAGCATTTAAATGTATAATATTTATAACGACTTGGTGTCTTATACTTTAACTTAATATATTAATTAAATAATTATGATTTATTTTTGATTTTTAAATAATTATAAATATAGTTTTATTTTGTAACTATTCGATGAAATACAATACCTTGACTGCATCTCGGTATTATGCGCTATTCAATAAGACACATGTGGTCAACAGAGATAACCCTGCAGTGAGGTCCAAACACACACGGTTATTAGGACCGATTTAAATGTTTATAATATAATTATTGTACGTGTAAGAAATTTAGATTTTCATATGAATAATGAATATGTGTGCAATTATATAATATGTATTACAATATTAACTTACAGATAAATCAATAAAACCACCGAATACAAAAAAATAAAAATTATATATATTAATTATGAATAATTAATATTATACAAAAACCGTTGAAATCGTTCTGCGGTAGGTATAGTAAGATAATATTATGTCCATTATATATCATCCATTGGGAGGTAATAGTGCAATGAATGTGAAAACATTTTAATTCAACGATAATGACGCAATAAGCATTTTTCAATTATTTAGCAGACTATTTTAACATAAATGATATTATCCATAATTTAAAATCTTAGCTATAAAATGATATCACAACTTTGAGAACAGTTTTTTTTTATTTATTTTGTGAATATACGCTACAATAATTTTACTTAAATTGTCTATAACTATGTTGATATTTTTCAAAATAATTTGAAAAATACAGCATACACTTTTACGTAAAATTTCCAATTAGTTGATTGTATTTACAAACTTCGTTATTTGACTAAAAATTTGTTAAGCTTTCCCATATAATATTTTTCTAAATCATAACAAAATGAATAGGTACAAGATTTTAACTTGAAATGTTTTTCAAAAAAAAATTGTAGTTACATATTATAGTATTAATAATTTTGAGTTCTACTCGAAATATGTATTATTGTATCATTTGTAATATTATGAATTATGATGAATTCATACAAAGTCATACTCAATAGTTCTTCATGTAGGGAGGAAATCGTCACGTTACTAGTTAGGAGTTACTATACATATATTATTATATGTATGTTTGGTATTATAAAAAAAAATTATTTTGTAGAATTTTAACGATATCGCAGCGATATTACCGAATGGTATTAGATCTTATGATTGGAACATTTAATAATATTATTTATAATATTTAAACAAAAATAATTAGGTAACGAGGTCCGGAAACGACGATGTAATCTCATTATTTTCTTGTTTGCCGTGTGGCTTGATCGATTGATAAGAATCCGACGTCACTCATCTAGGGTCGCCTTTCATCGACTTGGCTAATCATAAATGTCCGACAAAGTCCAACAAGAATGACCTTTTTCATCCGGCCAAACCGATAATGAAAACTGGAATCGGTTATCTCTGACAAAATAATTAATAGTTATCATGAAATTTAAAAAACTACAAAACATCAGCTGCAGTAAAATATTGTAAAATTCCTTAATCTGCAGGGGACTTATCATTATTAATATAATATTGCCATGGTGAGGTTTAATGGTTTTTATTATCTACTGGACCTTAGATATCGAATAAAGTAGTATAGTTATTAGTTTACATTTTGTGTATCAATCAAGTAGATAGGTATTTCTAATAAATTATAATATACATTATAAGAATTTTTGTGGCCATAATGATCCACTTATCTTAACAGACATTTATTGCATCATTCGTCCAAAATTACTGATTACATATTATATTGTATTATTATCAATATTCTTCGTTATAATAAGTAATGATTGTAGTCGTAGTACTTTCAATACAAATCTTAACTCTTATGACCTAAAACCAGAATATTTTATATACCTATTTAATGTTTACTTTTAATATATCGAATGCATGCACCAATAGTAAATCGTGTTTCACAGAGTGTGCGACATACCACATACGATATTTCAGTATTTAGATAATAATAGGTATTATGTCCAACAAAAGAACACCCCGCAGCGACCACACTTTGTGCCGTTTCAATTCATACGTCACGGTGTTACACTTTTGTCATGTGCGTCTATAATCAATGGGCATAAGTACCTATTTTTTTGTAAACACGATCTCATGATCAAATTACTCATTTTAATCATCTTTGACTTCGAGGTTCTTAAAATGAAACTAATTTAGAGACTATTATAATACATAGAATAATATTGTTACAATAAAAATATTACGAAATTGACCACCTCAAAATATAAAAACTATTGTGAAAAAGGGGCCAACATTTGTTTTCTCTCTCTCTCTCTCTCTCTCTCTCTCTCTCTCTCTCTCTCTCTATCTCTCTCTATCTCTCTCTTTCTCTCTCTCTATCTTGCTCTCTCCTCTCTTAGCTTTTATATTACATAGAGTAAATTGACTTATAATATCTAACTAAACAGTAAGAATATTCTCAAAGTAATCTTATAAAGGCTTTTATTTTTTAACAGAGTTGTACGTACTATTATAATTTATAGCTATGTAAAATATTAAAAGTTTAAACATCTTATAACTCGCTTTAAATCTAAATATCAATAAACGCCTATATTAGATAGTTTTATAGTAGATCAATTCACTCAAATATGAAATCTAACAACACAAAATTGGGTTCAGCTGAACCTCAAATTATCCATGGTGCGCGTGGATCAGAGAGAGAAAACAAATGGTGCGCTGACACCTCTTTCACAATAATTTTTATATTTTGTGGTGGAAAATTTGTAATATTTTAATAATAATAACATTAAAATGATGTCTGGCTGCAGTCAACTTTGGAAACGAAACCATATACCTTTAATAACAATAATATTATAATAATAATATACCAAGTGCCATAATTATTATGTAGTATTATTATGGTACTCGATTAGTCAATCTATAACTCAACGTGTTCATTAGTTAATATCGAAATATCGATAAACAAAGCCATGTACGGACATCGATGGATTTATGAGTTTCATGATATATTGGAGGAATCTACTATAGTATCCAGGCCCTATTATTTGTAAAATGTTGGACTGCACATTTTATTTTATTCTCGCTACTGTCTTAGAAAAAGGAATGTATTACATATATATATATTATATATTATATGTATATAATAATTTAACAATGCAATTCAATAAAACAACAAATCTTACAACATATCTTTTAATAAAAATCATAAAAATTAAATAGAATTTAATAATAAAAACCTTAACTTAACTTTTTAATAATTAAAATCATAACAATGTATATTACTTTCTTGATTTTTAATCAAGTAAGTATGGTAATTGAAATGAAAAAAGTCTTAATTTTAAAACTTCAAGAATTTGTGTTAAGTAGAAAAATAATAAAATTGTAACTCAGTAATTATGAGTAGGTGGGTAATTTAGATAGCTATAATATAAAATATTAATGAGAGAGATTTGATATCACACCCAAGCTGTATAACCACTTGAATCCACAAAAACGTTTGCGTGAACAGTCCCAAAATTTCTATTTTTTTAACTTTTCTCCTAAACTATGATACCTAGCTAGAAAGTTGGTTGATAACTCATTAAAAAGGGATTGTCAAGTAGACACTAATGTGGAATGCTTAAAAAAAATAAATATATTCTTAAAATTTTTAAAAAAATTATTTAAATTTTCACAGACAAAAAAAAGGGCTATTTTCGCTAGTTTTTCATTTAGAGAGGTAGATTTCCGAAACTGGATAACGGATTTTGTTGTTTGGGGTCTTTTTAGATTCACATTGGTTAGGAGAAGTGCAGTGAAGATTTGCAGAATTGTAAAGCTGAAAAACATAAAAAAAAACGACCAATAAAATTTGTTTTAATTTTTATAATGTTCTGTAGTGAATTAACTATTAAAGATAAAGTTCTGAAAATCTTCACAGCAATTCTCCTAACCAATGTGAATCCAACAAGACCCCAAACAACGAAATCCGCTCTCCGGTTTTGGAGATCTATCTCACTAAATGAAAATGAAAATGATTTTTTGTCGAGCTGTTCACACCGACATTTTTCTGGATTCAAATTGTTATACCGCTTTGGTATGATTAAATCAGTTAATACATTTCTAAAAATTAAAAATCAAGAAAGTTTATATGCCGATCCCTGACTAGGTAAGCTTTTTTTTTATACTAAACGCTAAACGTGGTTATAGCCACGGACTAAGATAATATATATAGGACTGGACACGACAAGGTTGGAAGTTGTGAAGGGTTGACAAAATATTATACAACATGCGGAGTTCAGGAGGATATTTTCCTTTTATCATTACTAGCGGTATCATTTTTTTATTATCAACAAAAAATATTTTAACATATAGCAATGTTTGAAAATTGATAAAAATGAATTATAATTAAATAAAATTTATATTTAAAAAAAATCAGGAAATACTCATGTTTCCTAGTAGCTGGTATATTATTTAATTTTTGTTTTGTAGATGTGAAATATGTTATTAGATCTGTACATATTGAAGTGTCTTTCGTAAATCAAAGTTCAGTTAAGTGTTTACGTCTCCCCCAGGCCATACTCTAAAAAAGGCTACTACGATACATATAGGTAGGTGAGTACTGGGTAGGTACGTATACATACCTAAAGATACTAATGTACTATGCGACAACACTTTTGCTAACCAGTTCAGTCCATTACATCAGCGTATCTAAAGAGTGGAGGGGCAGCAGGGGGAAGTTCACCACTGAGAAGTTTTGTTTTGGCATAACTCATATTTAATTTCCATTTGATTTTGGATTTTGAATGGTTTTAAAGTGAGATATTAAAGAAATTGCCCCCTCCATATAATGTTTTACGGGTACGCCACTATTTCAAGGCTCCACGCTGTATAATATTGAAGAAATTCTTACCTGCAAGTATGGGTAGATCCGGAATATATATTGCATTACAAATCAAAACAAAAGCTTAAATAATATATCTAAGAAATATGGATGTTTTTAAAATTCTTAAACAAGAAGTATGTCGAGTTGTTGTTTTAAGGATCGAATGTATACTCGCCTCCCCACCAAGATTTTATCTCATGACCAGCCCCTTTATATACCATGTCATTATTATTATTATTGTTGTTCAGGTATTTATGGTACCATAATGGTAATCAATACTACTATTTATTACCATAGATACCTACGATTGAATGACAATATTATCATTACATCAAAAGAATATTTTTTTAGAATAATGTTAAGTCCACAAAAAACTTGCATTCAAATATTACAAAAAATGTGTACACAAATATAATAGTAGCTGTTGTGCGCACTTTAAAGGGAAATATAATTTTTCTTACTAAATAATATCATCATGTTATGCTAATGTTTAGACTGGGAAATTGGATTTGGGTTAACGGTATTATTTTTTTTACGGATGAATTGTTACAACTTTTTGAACACGTCAAGACAATGTAGAAAATAAATACTAAATATCTATATTTTAAATAAATATGTACTCGAATAATAATTGTAGTATAAAGTATTATCTCAATTAGGTGGAAAAAAAAAGCGAAAGACACTAAATAATTTCATATAACTTGTCAAATTGTATACGTCTCGCTGTTGTAATGAGCCGCTTTTGAATGGAAATCAACTGCCGATTACCAATTTAAGTTCAAATATATTCCTTTCTTTTTTTTTAACGAATTCAAATCAGTAGTAAATTTTCAGTCGATTTACATTGCTTTAATAATTATTCTAGTTGAAAACAAAGTAAACAATTGATTGTATAACCATGTTTATAGGGCGTTTTAACACAAAAATAACCTCTGTTGTAAAACTGTAAGTCGCAGTGACTTAATCTGCGTATGCCGTATTAATTAATATTATATGTATACTTTACAGTTGGTTTATGATTAGGTTAGGTCGTTATCATTATTCCGTAACGATAACGTATCAAAAATCAACTTATTCAACAATTGCAGGTTGGTCTAACCGAGCTGAACGTGCACCGAAAGAGTTATTATCAGTGTTCGGATTAAATAAGTATTTTTTTGTCTAGATAAAGATAATGCAACTCAAATGTATCTATATAGATATAAGAGATAACTTAACTCATATTTATCTAGATAAAAAAAAAAGATACAATTATTTTTTAAATTGTTTTAAATGTTGGTATATTTTAGTTGGGCACTATAGGAACATAATAATAATAATGATTTAAATAAAAATAATTTCATTATTTATAAACCATAAACTTTGATTGATAATCTGTATAAATATTTAAAAATTTTGTACAATTTCGCGATTTTTATCAATAAAAAATGCATCTAGATGAATTTATTTAGATTAGTAAAAAAATTATTTAAAATGAACGTTTAGATACCTTGTAACTATTTATCTAGATAAGATAAAATATGAACAAATAATTATCTAGATAAGTCCAAATACTGAAAATAATACAAATGTTTATATGAATAAACTATCACTGTTATTATAATTTTTACTTACTATTATTTAGGTATAAGGTTATCTTAACAATTTTTTTTTAAATAAAAATAATAATTTTCATAAAAAAATATATTTTTTAGGCCCATGCTCTTTTATTGAAAAATCATCCAAATATGGAAAAACAAAAGTTTATATTTTAACTCACAAATGGCTGACATTTTTTTTTTGTAGCTTGCTGCTTGGGCGTTATAAATAGGAAGGAAGTATACGATGGAATACATGCAATATGCAAATCCTACAACTTCCGAATTTTACTAATAATGTCCACTGATATAATGCGTGTACGCCCCCCACATTAAAGTTTTCGTCGGTCAAAGACCATAACGAATAGATCGAGATAGGCATGGCTTGTGTTTACGATCAAACGTTTAAATTTACAATAATCATATTAATTATGACACTTGTAATACGCTCGTATAGTAGGTATAATATAAATCATACAATAATTATATTATAGCGATTTTGAACAAATTTAACAGATTCCGTGACGTTGGCGACCTACTCGATTACACTTTACATTACCGATATCAATAATTAATACTCATGGAGAGCTTCTTTAGGGGGGGGGGGGTGTTACGAATATCTATAATAGTAGCCAGTAGGTTAATACCGGTTGCCGAGTGGCAAAGTTAATTGGATTGAAAATTTGTAACACTATTAGCCCAATAGCTAGTGTTATAATTTTACATTATATATTATTATCTATCAGCTCGTTAGATTTTGCTTAGGTATATTTAGAGCGATTGATGGCTCTGTATGAATTTTCCCCTGACACTGTCCCCCGTCGGCGAGTGGTATAAAAGTATGAAATATAATATATCAATAACATGACAAAAATCACGTGTGATGAAAAACGCGGTCAAAATAGCATGAAAAATAAATTCTCTATCGAAATAACATCAACTACACGACAGTATATGCATTTGCGATAATATTATATAACATCATGTATGTATATTGTATGTAGGTCTACAGCTGTGTCCATTACGAGCACACGCATCGGTGTGGTATTGGTTTTGGTAGAGGTGGTGGGATGGAACTGGTGGCGGCTTGAGGAGAGGGGTATAAATTATACCTACTATTTAATATATTATTGTGTCAAAATAAAGAGTAATAATCCGGATCGGAGTTATACAATTAATATACGCGTGCACAAAATTAAACCGAGTGGTGTGTATGAAAAAAAAAATAGGACTCGCCATCAACTACAGAATTTGGGTGTGTATATACATAATAATATAATAGGTACCTATATAATATATGATTTTATAAATCGCTGTATTTAAAATAACAAATATCAACTAAACTGAGTTTCCTCAAACTGACGTGTGGTTAAAATAAAATAATATTACGCGGTATCTCCAGCCAGTCTACACAGTCATCACCTCTACATAAACTGCCTCCTGCCTATTAACTTCAAAACTATACTGACTAAAAGACTAAATCGCGTATTATATTATGTATAAACTACCTCTTCAACTGTCCAAATTAGTTTATATTATCTTTAAGTTTTAAACGACATGATTTGTGTAACATTACAAAATATTTAATATTTACACAATATAATAATATTACGTATATATTTAAAGTAATAATAATATTACGTTAAAAATTATTAACTATTAAATTATATGCTGCAAAAACAAACGAACATAACATAAATACATAATAATATGAGAGATAAAATTGAATTTTATTTTTTATCCCTTGCAGTTTAATTTAGATAAACTGATTTTATTTGTGCCTTTCAATGAATTTCAATGAATGACGTCCACGTATGGGATCCCAGACTCGTCACAATATTATCAGTTGATAACAATTTTGTACCAGTCTCGCTCAACCTGACAAAAATAAACATGTGGCCAATGTATACCGTTTAATATTCGCGTAGTTTGGTGATAATTTTTGTACATATAACACAACACATAGCGAAAGCCACAGTGAATTTATTATCTTTTCATGTTTCATTTTAACATCTGTTTTCGTTGTAGTTAATGGTTTTCGTTGTATACAGTAAAATACAGTATAATAATTATCCAAAAAAACGTTATTTGGATTGCTTTAAGTATTTAGTAAAATTATATAAATATAATAATATGTGAAAATTTGGATAATGCCTAATACGTAGAATATTATAATGTAATAAAACCTATACACATATCATACAAATGAATAATTAACATAATATTTCATTTGATGAACAATATAATATAATATTTATACAAACGTTAAACGTATAGTGTAAAATACATAATTCAAATTTGATGGTATTATCTTTATTTAACACATTTTAAACATATTGTTCTCATTAAGAGGATATCAGCGCACTATTTATTTTCTCTCTCTGGCCCACGCTCAACATAGTCAAAACGCAATTACTGAGAATTATTTTTCTATGTTTTTAAGTAATCTTAGAGTAAAATGATCTATTATAAAAAAGATAGTAAATAATAATTTTTGAGGGTATGACATATTGATTTGTCTAAATATTGTCACAAAACAATTTAAACATAATTTAATTTTTTTGTTTATTTTGAAAGTCGAATACAAAGTCAAATAACAATAAAATATAAAATCGATGTGTGATTCCCTCAAAAATATTATTCTCTATCTTTTTGTAATGGGTAATTTTACTCTAAGATTACTTAAAAACGAAAAATGATTCTGCGTTAATGCGTTTAGTCTATGTTGCGCGTGGGCCAGAGAGAGAAAACAAATAGTGCACTGACATCCTCTTAAAATATTATTGGTATTTAGTCTTAGTTGGGTTTGGATTGATGTAAAAACCAAATATGTCAAAGAGAATTTACACGTGACTGCAACCTGCAGTCTTGCCAGCCTCACTAGCTAAAATCATGTGGGGGGAAAAAAATAAACAAATTAATATGACTTTTGAATATTTTAGTGACATTTGGACACTACGAAATCACTAGCCGGTAACTATGCAGAATAGTTTTTCAAAGTGTTATATTTGATGGAAAAAGACCAAAAAAAGGAATCAATATATTGTTATTACCTATTGGCTATTTATTATATTTTGAATATTATTTGCAATACATATTATTTATTAATATAAATTACATTTACCTATGTATATAAATGATAATAACTATATATGCTTAATATTTAAATGGTTCGACGCCTTAATATGAAATAAATAAGTTATTATGTATTATTATAATATGAAGATTATTAAGAATTTGATCATTATCTATCTGTTTAATTGTACATGCCTGGTTTGTCTGCTTTTCTGTATTATAGGTGCACTTGAATTTCTTTTATCTGCGAAGCTGCGTACAAGTTCATCGATCATCAATCAACAAAAAGTTATATCAATATATTATCGTTCTTATAACTATTGTTTTAAATATACGGAACATAATAATTTATTAATACCTAATATTACACAATTATTATTACCTAGTAATAATAAAAAAAAAAAAAAAAAATACTGCATAAAAAATATATTTTTTTCGTATTCGTGATTCAATATGACCGGGCAGGACCAAATTGTCCGATATACCAAATTGCTCGTAACATATTATAGGTATTCACATAAAATATTAGTTATTGTAGTCGTATATAAAACGATGATAATACAAATACGTCTAAAGCGAGTTCACCGCTCCACACACACACACACACACACACAAACACACCAGCACATCACATCACGGAACATTAGCATAATATTATACACTCACACAGACACGAATTATATCGTCGCACTGTATAATATAATACACACACATATACCATCTTTACACACTCAACATGTGCACAACTCAGACGTCATAGGTGGACAAAAAAAAATGTGCGTCTGAACACATGTACGTATAATATATTATGAATAATATTTAATAATAATAATAATACGCGTGTATAGTGCGCGGCGGACCCCAACACGATTTTTGTACATATAGTTTTTTACTGTGGTGCGTATTGTATATTATATTATATTATCGTAATAAATAGATTATGAGCGCTCGGCGGCGTATATTATATCGGTACACGACACTATTATAACACTTTATAGGTAGGTAGGTAGGTAGGTAGCGGTATTATAGGTATGTGCGTTCGACGACATTATTAATATATTGTGTACACGGCCGTTTACACGGACTAAACTAATAACTGGCTCGGTCGAAAAAAAAACGGAACGTTTAACGTTATTTAAGCTATCGAGTATCGCCGGCGCCGTCTCGGCGGCCTTACAATATTAATTGTACTGTTCCTCATTTTTTTTTCGGAGTGACGCGGCCGCCAAAAAATCATAATTTCCTGTAAATAGTTTTCTACCTCATCACATAATATATTATATTATTCATCCACATAATATTGTATTGAATAATCATTAGACCTGACCAAATATTAAGTATAATACTTACGGCTATATATTTTTTCACACGTAATATAATAATGATACAGTGCAGTATTTTAGGAGTTGATGGGTGAATCACCCGCCTTCCATCAACCACATCGCTCTGATAATGGAACTTGATTATTGTTTATCTACTTATACATTTATACATTATATTATAGTGTACAATTGTCAAATTAGCATGAAATATAAAAAATAAAATATAAAAATAAACAAAAGTGAAAAAAAGTTGAAGATGTTGATTAATGAGTGGTGATAAGAGAAGTCCTCCGTATCAAGAATTGTATTATACATTTTTGATTTATTCAAAATACTTATATTTTAATTTTATGTACAAAAATACTAAATACTAAATAAAATAGCCCCACGAGTATACTTTTATGATAGATGATTTTGTTGGGATTTATCTGTTAACTCAATTTAAGAAATTATTTATTTATTCTATAAGCCAATTATAGTTATATAAAATCAAGTTAGGCCATAAATAGGGCTAAGGAGAGCTTTAGTTGCACCGTTATCCGTTAAACGATTTTTGTAATTGTCAAGTTTTTGATGATTTTAACAAATATATTATTATCGAATGCCTAATATTATGCACCTACCTACTAAAATTATATTTTTCGTCTTTCTGAAATATAAATTTAGCCATCCACCCATTTCAAATGTCTAGATACAAAACTGATAATAAAGAAATCGAGTGCTCATAGGGAGAGAGAAGAGAGATCACAATATATCTCAGTCATGACAAAGAAAATTGAACATCATTAATTTATCTATGTTTGATTTGTTATCAATTAAAATTTACATAATATTATATTAGTTTAATTTATTATTTTTACATTTTACATGCAATATTTATTGGTATATTATATTATTATAAAAATAATAAATTATTAATGTCAAATTAAATCGAATTCCGTCTATTCACTAACTTGAAAATGTAATATAGTAATGTAAATGAAGTATAAAATATGTTTCAAAAAGTATTATATTAGGTAATTGTAATAAATAATTGTCTAGACCTAGCGGTTATTGACTTGAAATGTGATCTGAAAGAGATTCCAAAATGGAATTAATTTGAATACATAGACGTCTGGATGTGTAGTTTTTAGTACTTATTCAAATGTATAAAAAAACTTTTTTAGGCATGTATTTCTGATTCATATTGTATATATACATTTTCTGTGACTAAATTACAAGACAAGTTAAACTGTTTTGTACGAATGTCATAAAATAAGAAGTTTCAAATATCACTTATGTTCCTATAAATACATGAAATAAATGAAGAATATTGTTGTCACTTGTTTTTACAATATGTTTATAACGCAATGATTAAAGCAATAATCATATTCATATACCAAAATAAAAGTATTAATTATATCATTTATCGAAGACGATTCTAATAATTAGGTACAGATAAACTAGACTTTGATATAAAATTCGTATCATTATAGGCTTGTTATGGGCTGATAAAATATCGTATACTACTATACTATAACTAGATAATATATTGTAATGATTTGAGAAGTGTAGAACTTTAACATCGCAAGCATCGATTTTCCAAACGATTTTACCTTGAACATTGGCATTAAGATCAACATCCACATAAATAACACACAATTTGAACACACCTATGAACAAAGTCTAGGACAAAGTGATGGGAATTTTCTGATTCAACGGCAAGGCGGTGATGATTTTTGTTAGTTTTGTAAATTGTTCATCGATTTTCTTTTCACACGAAAAGTGTTACAAGTTTGGTAATTGGAAAAATAAACCAAATACATCTCTCCACTTGAATATTTTTCAATTTTCATTATCGCCGCAGTCTTTCACCATACAACAGATCATTGTGAGGCTTGTGATAGTGGCGATAATGGCGACAACCGGTCACATGACGCGTCCCGTCTGGTTTTCTTGTAATTCGATTCGAAACTGTTTATTTTTTTATATACATGCAGCCTAGTCCCAGATAAGCACAGTGCTTCCGTCCACGTTGTGTCGTGTGTGTTAGACGATAACAACTAAAAAACCATCTGTACAGTACTACAGTCAATGGCTTTTTTGCTCTTTATTGTCTCGCCAGCAGATAAGATCCTTCTCCGTCGTCTTTATCCCACGCAAGTGGTGTCAGATACTCCTATATTATGTTTGTCGTTCACCTCATAACAATATCCATTGCCATACACCTTCGTGTCCCGTTTTTTGATGACCTATAAAGACAATTTCATTATATTATGTAGGTATTATAAGACTATCTAGTAATTATTAATATACTTATACTCCCTTCGACAGCCCATATCGTATCGCTGTCTATTTTGTCTCATTCGCCACGATTTATTTGTATCTCGTTAACGACAAACATCCTCCCTCGAAATTTCGGCAAATTCTGCAGTTCGTTTATATATTATTCAGTCCAATGCCCAACGCAACCGATTTTCCTTAACTCGTTGCCAGCCTCACTACAGTCTTAAACAATTTTCATTTTACCATAAAATATAATATATTAGCACCTACCCATCTATCTTCCAACCAGTTTGGTTTAATACATTTTTTTCTAGGAAAAACCAGTTATTTTATACATATTAATTTTATCACATGCTAATTAAAACTGAAGTATAAATCATTAAAATGATAATGGACCCCATGAATATGTTTGTTTAGGGACCCAAAAATTCACAAATTTAAATAAAAATTCATTAAACAGTTAATAAAATTAAATAATTATAAAATATTTTTCTCGAAAACTAAAATAGCAATTTAAATTACTATATAGATTTGTCATTAATTGTACTATTTTATAATATTGTATATTACATATTATGAAATCGTACACTAGCTGTACAGTCAAATAATACAATTTATAGCTGCAAAACTATAAAATTATCAATAATTACTAAGATCACCATTCAAATAATGTAACAATAATAATGGAATAATCACATAGGTGCGATAGGACCATATTTAAATATTTTATTCTTGTAGTGGCCAAAGTGTAAATTATTTTAAGAATCTTAAAATATTTACGATGTTTAATTTTTAATGGTAATTAAACTATTTTATATTTTTAGACCGATACCTATAAGTTAGTGGATTGTATTAATTTTTATTCCATGAACTAACTGCATAGTTTTTAATTTGATATTATATAATTATCTAGTAATATCTGTATAGTGTACTTATATATCATATATATGGGTTCAATTTTAAAAGTAAGATTATTTTTAACTACCTATGTGTTAATATGTAAAGTATTGAAGCTTTAATTGTCTTACCAGTAAATTCATATTGTTGTACAAATATTTTGTGTGATATCTTGAATCCTTTTTTATAATCATTTTTAGCATTTGATTTTTTTTATGGGTTTATTATAGTTGTTTCATACAATCCTTCCCATATGTAAAAATACCGTAGTTAATTATGGTTTCAATTAATGCTTGATATATTTCATTTAAATTATAATTAAATTTCTTAAGTTCTAATATATCTGTTCGATTTCTTAAATCATACATTATTATTCTTGACTTATTTGTCAACATTTGTACGTAGTCATAATAATACAGTAAATAATAAAAATAATAACTCAAGTAACTAACACAAGCTTACCTTAAAAGGGATTGATAATCATAAAATAGTATAATATAAGTTAATGTATCTATATTGTTAATTTCTAATGATTAAATAAAAAAAAAAAAAAAACTAAAAATAATATTATATGCATCACTGTTGACACGGTATTAAATTTAAATTTACATGTAAAAAATATAATTTATAAAAGGTTCTAACAAAACTAGGTTTTTTTTGAAACGTTTGTGTTAAGACTTTCATGTATATACCTATGTCGGGCTATATAAATATATGTATTTCTCGCTTGATGTTCATGCTTTTAAACTATTATACTTTACCATATAGTTCACTCTTTGCACATAATAAGCTTCTAAGTTTTTGTACGCTTTAAATGCACTTATAGTGTGTAAGAACTTTTTGTTAGAACTAAGTTATTTAAATTTCCAGATATGTTACTGAAGGAATTGAGTCTATAAGTAAGTAGTCCATAGTATATTAGTATCTCTCAGTAATAAATAAGAATCTTTAATATTAATTAAATTGATTTTAAATCAGATATCGAGATATCTCTGGTGGGCATCACTTTTTAAGCTCCAAGCATGGTTACTCAATGAAACAATCGGAACTGGAACATTTTTATTTACCACAGAAATGTTAATTTAGGTACTCCCATATTTTCAGAAAATCTATTAATTAAATATTTTTCAGTGGAAAAGGGCAGTTTGTGTTTAAAATATAACCTATGGTACGTTATTAAATTAAAAATTAAAATAAATCAGAATTATTAAAGAAATATAGGTGGTGAGCATGCTTAATCAATTTAATTAAAATTTAACACACACCCACTCAATTGGAAATTCACAAAAGGCGTGACACTGCGCCAGTTACCTACTGCCAGGTCCTACTGGCTAATATTGGCGAGCTACTGGCAGGCGTCATTGGCACTATCATATTCATACATTGTATGTAATGATAATGTTTAATCAGTACTGGCATTCCAGCACTGGCCAAGTACTGACAGTCAATAGTGGCCAAATACTGACAGTCGATACTGGCTGAGTACTATAAACGTAATTCTGATTGGCAGCAACTGGCAGCCGGTGTTGGCACCAGTTCTGACAGTACTGTCATATATCTGGTATGATAACACTTTACCAGTTATGTTCGGTATACTGATTTAATTAACTAGCTACTAATTGACGAGGTATAGGCACAAAGCAGAGTGACTTTGCCGGATTTTGTGCACTGTTACTTATCCTAAGTTTTGGTTTGCATTCCTCGAAATCTGTTGATATAGGTATTCGCAGTGATTAAAAGTTATCGGAGCTGGTCTTACAATATAACGATTTTTCCTCCAACGGTTTTAGTTATAATTAAAAATAATAATAATCGTTAGAATGACTTGAAATGAGTTGAAACTTTTCATCATTATATACGTATATATTATTATTATTTATTTTATATACCTACGTATACCTAGGGACCTATACGATGACATTTTCAAGATATTAGATTCTGAGCGGAGAGATGATTGTATTGATTTTACAACGTATTTTTTTTATTTTATTTTACAATTATATAGTTTTTTTTGTGTACGTCACTACCGTTCGGTTAGTAAAACTGTTTCGATTTTCTTTAACAGTATCTTGTTTGATGGGAAATTGAATCTAGATGGTGAATTCGGGAAATCAAAGTTTAAAATTCCCAATAGTTCTCAAAAGCGCCGGAAAAAAAACATTAAAACAACATCAAAATTAAGGGAAAACAGGAATTGTTACGCATAACGGTTTTCGAAAAAAAGATTTTGGTTTTTGGTGACTCTAAAACAAATTAACGTATATACATGACATTGTCACTGGTTGTTTATATTTGCATTTTCTGTACACGATAAAATTTTCAAAATATTTTGATTTGTTTTGAACTGCTTAAAGACATTTTTAGTTTCCAATTTTATTTGTTTTTTTTTTCTATAATTGCCAATAAGATTTTATTTGTTGGGTAAAAAAGAGTGAACATTTAATACAAGGCTCCTGATATATTGTTACAAATAGTAGTTTAAAAATATTAAAATACATAGGCACTTTTTTTTATAAGCATTTAAAGTTCAAATGTTGACAACATTTAGGTATCAAATTTAAAATTTAATAATTATTTTGCACTTAAAAATTTATAAAACGTTCAACTTTTATATCTAATAAAAATGAAAATTGAAAACAAGGCTCTATTTAAATAGGTTATATTATAATATAAATTACTTTATTCATAATAATGTCATCAAATATACTTATTAATAGTGTAATATCATAGACTGACTGACCGTCTTCCAGAGACGTCATTTCAACTTTTTTTTGTTGGTGCCAAAATGTACTTATATTAGTATGAAAATATCACAATATTGTTACTATTTTTTACGAACTATGTGTAGGTACTTTTAATGTATTTATTTTATACTGTGGACACTAATGTACAGTGGTATTTAAACTTGGTAAATAAATGTATGGGTATAAATCCCCTTTATAATAAAATATCTAACCAAACCTAGCCTACACATTTTTTCTCCCTGCATACTCAAAATATATAATATAGCTAGTTTAATAAAAACAGAAACTTATTTTATTGCTTCTTCACAATGTTTGTGTTATAATTTTATCAATAATAATATTGTGGGACCACAAAATCACATCAAACATTCTTGGAAATTAAACATTAGTACAATACATTTTTTTTTTTAATACTGAAAAAATAAAATATATATAATATAAAACACTTAGGTATATCGGAGCTTATATTTATTTATATGGCATTTAAAAAAAAAAAGTTGGTGCAAATGTAACCCTT
>WHPZ01573332.1:0-46211 GCA_016617965.1 Macrosiphum rosae | reverse complement strand
CAAATGATGCCCCTGTCGTCTTCGCTCAGAATCATTTTTCTTATGCAATGATATTATATCATTGAATTCAAATTTAACACACAGTGACCCACTTGTAACGTACCGTACATCAGAGCGACACCCACTTGCTCACCTTTTTAGATTATAATTTTACTACGGTTACTATAACTCGGTTACGTCGGTATATTTACTCTTAATAGTTGAGTAAAACTAATGTTAGATAATATACCTACGATGAAAAAGTAGTATAATAATTAATGATATTATCTATATTCTATGTGTTACTTTCGGCATAAATTAGTTCTGAAACATACCGTCTCCATATTATTACTAAGTAATTCAAAAATAAATTACTCATATAGCACTTAATATAAATTATTTATAGTGGGTATATATCCTTAGAAATGGAGACTGACTGTCTCTGCGTAGAATCTTTTTTCAAAATCAATTCTTTTAAAACGTCATTTAAATTTAACACGCGTTCATTCGTGACCTACTCAATGACGAGGTATACTCAAAACATACTAGGTACACAACAGAGCGACTTTTTCATTATTAATTGTACCCACATATTATTATAAATATTTAAGTAATAAAATAATGTATATATATTTTTTTTAAGTATATTCACGATCAACACAATAATTATCTGTACGTACACAAAGTCCAAGTGTAGTAACCGCTCGCCTGTAGCTCGTCCCTTTTAAATTCTATTTTTCCATCTAATTTATTGCACCGGTTAATTATTATTATAGGTAGGTACCTGCCTGCGTCGGCTGTCGTTTGAAAAAAATTCACTTAAATGCGCTACGGACACGCGCGAGGCAGCCGACGTCACCATAATAATAATAATAATAATAAATTAATATTATTATTATTATTCCCGTTAGTATTTAATTGACGGTTGCAGGATATTACTTATATCATTGATTACTAGTATTTATAACCAATGCTTCTATATCATTATTCGCATACGCGTAGGCATATATAGCTGCCGCATCGGGTACCTAAGTTTAATTTATAATTATTATTATATGCACTCCGATCGCCACAGCGTGTCATCATAATAATAATATTGCAATCGAATAGGTACCAATCCTTTGGTTTGTTCGACGTAATAATATTAATATATCCGACGATAATGATAATAATAATATATCCTTTTCAAGTGCTCCGACGGTGAGCTGCAGGCGTGGAATACAATAATATTGTTCATAAATCATTTATCACTGTTGTACCTACACACTCATATATATAAATTGGTTTAAAACTTTTTGTCGTCTTGCATAGTATACGCGTGTTCGGGCATATATGTAAGTAATTCGTTACAAAAAAAATATGCAATTTTCACCAAAAATTAAATAAAAGGGCATATAATGTAATCTGCACGATATTTTACCTACAAAAATTTTAATTTGCTCACTTCAAAATAATTAATAATATATTTTTTTAATTTTATGTATTTTATTCATCAATGAAGTTCATTTTAATAGATATTTCAAGAAAAATATTAAAAAATGCATATTGTGAAATAAAAATATATGTTAATTGTTAATGTAGGTAGGTTACCTACCTTAGGTACTGTGTCAGGTATATGAGTAATATTTCAGTTGATAATAAAATATGTAAATTTCAGAAATACTATAATTCATAGTCCAATATTGTTCATGTTATTGATAGTCCATATTATTTATTCACGTTTTATGTGCCTATAACCGATGTGAGCTCGCCAAATTGATCATGCCAATAATTACAATTCAAATTCAAACTCAGATTACCAAAATTAATATTTAGATGGGGGCCCAAATTACCTACATGTTGATATTTTATTTTTCTGCGCAGATTACATATTATACGCACTTAAATGTACCAACAAAATTGATAGCGCTAATTAAAATAATATTAAAATTAACACAAAATACCACCCCTCGAGTTTTCATGAGGTACATACGTATCATACAATATGATGATTTTAATGAATAGTCCATTTGTTTTTGGGGGGACAATGCATTCAGTGTACTCAATTCGTTTCATGAACAGCTACGAAAGTTGAAACTGTTATATTGCATTTTTCGCAGTTTTTTCATTTTTAAAACAATTTTTAGCGTTTTCAGGTCTTTTTAATTAATTTGTAGTATTATATTGTACGAGCTTTTAGTTTAAATTAAGAAATTCAAAATTTTTTTCTTGTAATATTCTCTTTGATAGTTCTAAGGTAGGTATTATTTTTGTCAAATCATATGTCAATATTATTCTATTTATGAAGATGATTATACGTATTTATCTATTTACAGCGATTATCGGATGGGTTGTCTTAACTTAAGACAAATAACAATATTAATTGGTCAGTTTGAATTACGTCTTGATGGCGTTTAATTCGAGTACCTATACTGTTAATTTATTGAGCATGCCTAAGTTCAGTATTTTGTTTTTTTACTATTGTTAGTTCAGTTAACATACAAAGTGTTGAAAATTACTTATCGTTTTCCGCTCACTTATGTGCCTATCAAAAAAATGTGGGTAATTTTTTAAGGGCATTTTTATTGGGTATATATTGTTATTTTTTGAAACATTTTTTAATAGTTTTCACTTTTCAGGTAATTCAAATCCGGTCCTTAATAATGATATCTCTGTAGGTATAGACGGAGATGAAAATTCAGTTTTTCGTATAGAAAATTATTGTGAAAATATCGCGAAAATAAATAGGGAAAACTGGGGGGAAAATAAAATTATTAGTCAATTACAAAACAGGTTGATATAGGTGCGCGGACGCGCAGTAGTACCTATACAGACGTTTTGAAAACATGACTTTTAACACCTCAAGTGAAACACATTTGACTTTTAAATAGATTATTATCGTTTATTTACCTACATATTATACCAAGTTTATAGTGTGTAGTGTACTAGTGTGTTCGGTTTAGACTTAAGATACCAAATTTCACCATATTATATTATGACGTGATATGACACGCGTGACGTGACACCTATAATAATTAGCACAGTAAGCCATTTTCACGAAGGTTTATCGATTCAAACAACTGTTTCAGTGTTTTCGAAGGTATACTTACCATGTTAGCGGCAACGTAAATGCAAACGATTATATTATTATATATTTGCACACACACAGTGTCGATATTAGTGTTGAAAAATGAATATTACATACAATTTGGTAAAATTCATTTATGATATAACTCGGACGGAACGTTAATAATACTATTGACGTGGCGCGGTCTATACACTCAGCTGCGGAAGCGGCTATGTATCGGCCGGTGTCGCTAGCTCTCGGATGGGTGACCACCCGGGATTTTTAGCAACAAATCCTTGCCACACGTACAAACGTGTTTCAACCAACTGTTCATCCTCCTTACAAACAAACAAAAAAACAGCTAATAACCATGGTTGCAGGGATTAAGTTCAAAAAAAAAAAAATATATTATTGTAATACACACACGGTGTTGAACATTCTGCAAATTCTGCATCTTTGGCATCAAATCGTAAATATTGTCAAATTAATACCACTCTGTGTTCTTTTAAAACTATCATTATAAATTTCGAGAGCGTCACGCTGCTCCATAAGTCTACAGTTAACATTTTAACTACCTATGATATGTTAAAACGAAAATTATGCAGAATTCCTTATCGAAAATCGACGTGGAAATGTGTTTGCCACATATTTTGTGATTAAATATAACACCTGCACATATTATTCTCTACGTGTGCAAACACGTCGTGGAGTAACCACATCATGGAATACCATAATAATAAAATAGTAATTGTTCAAAGCGAGGGGTGGAAGTCTATATAGAATTTATTGTCACGTATAGAATCATATTCATTTCGCTGCATGTTAAAATGCTGTAGGCTACGGATACGATATCGATATCATAACAAATTTTTGATATCGATATTATAACAGAGTATAATAATCAATTATATAGGAAATTATTGTAACAAGTTTTTTTCTACTCTTCAATTTCCAATGTTAAGCAAACTGTTTAATAAATATTGATTCAATATTTATATTTATTTATTTATATTACTTAATTATTAATTTTAATAAGTATTAAGTAGTTAAAATTTAAAATAATTAAAAAATATTTTCGATATCGATATCGTACAACTTACAATGGCTTACGATATCGCGATACAATATCGGAAAATTTGGAACGATATCGATACACACAATTATATATCGTTGCCCATCACTGAGCTATATATACACTCATATTCTTTCACGGACACGAAATTATTTACGTCCAACAAATTGAATAAATTAGCGTCGTATAAGAGCTTACGGGACTGCAGGGTGCATGATGATCAACACAAGTAGCAGGCATATCATTTAATATTTTTATAATGTTTTTATATTTTTTTATTATATATCATAATATATTTTATTAAACCAATTACAATATTCTAAACAAATCATTTATAGTATATTATATATATATATATATATACATATATATAATATATATGCAATTACTTAAATGAAAAAAAAAGAAAAATAATATTTGGTTTGACGTAAAATTAATAATATTATAATATATAGTAGGTAATATGTACATATACAACGATATAATAATATATATACGCGGACAGATAAAAAAAAAAACAATTAACGAAAAAAAAATTATTTGCAGTACAACATTCATACTTGTTTATACGTAAGTATTATATATAATGTCCAAAGACATATTTTTTAATGCAAGTTTTGATTTTAAAACAAAAAAATAATATCAACTTTAAGAACACACAATGTTGGCGACGATGTGATCTGTATTAATACAAATATAATACATATTATAATATGTCTAGCCGTCTAGGTGCCTACCTATATATTTTTAATTTTATGGTAAACAAATACATCGTTCATGTGTTTGAGTGTTTGTATATTCGTGTTTGCGAGAGTGTGACATAGGTACTGTACAGTACGTATATATAGAAATAGAATTATATTATAATAATAATATTTTAGATGCGTATACGGCCGATGTCTGTATTTCGATTTCCGACGTCGGAGATCAAAATTTTGGTGATCACTCGACAAATACAAAAAAACGAAATCGCGCTAGATAATTAATAACGATGATTATAATAATTATAATATAATCAATTATATGTCGAGTGACCATCAAAAGTCCGAAGGAAAATATCGTCGGATCCCGAAACCGAAAACGGTCGGCATCGTGAAGTTTCACTAAACCTAATCTAAAACTCGACACTTCAACAATATAATATCATAGTAAACAATAATGATAAAAATAATAATTAATAATAAAAAGATAGACGATTATTCATTTATTTATTTATTTTTAGGTACAGTGATGATAATATATATATTTTTTTAAACCAAACGCACAGTCAATAAAATATTAAACTTACAATTTATTTACGTAAGGTATTTCCTAAATTACATAGGAAAACTTAAATACACCGTTTTTTTTTTAAACTCTAATCCATATAAGAACTCTACAATAAAATAATGAGGAACATTAGTGAGCGTAAACGCAATTTTAATTAAAACGTAGGTATATGTTATATATTTAATTTTTTTTTTTCTTATTTTTAATTTCAAACAATTTTTGGGTGAGTTTATACTTGGGGTTTGGAGATGCTTTTAAATCTAAATCAAATAATAATCGTAGAATCATAATAATAATAATAATAATAATAATAATAATAGTAATAATAAGAATAATAATAATAATAATAATAATAATAATAATAATAATAAAAATAATTGTAAATGTAAAATAATAAATAACAGACTAGTCAAACATAAACCGAATTTACAACATTTTTTTTTTTTTGCTAGAAATTACTCATTTCTAAAAGAGAAAAAACAAACGATTGTTAACAATAAAAAAAAAAAACTACATGACAAAATTCTAGACTTATAAACATTTTGTACTTATTTTTATGAAAAATTATTTACATGATGGAAAAATGGGATTTATATTATTGTTTTATAATAAATATAATATTATACACGATATTGTGTTCGACACGTTATTTATTTTATATTTACAATTTTTCTGGGAATGTTTATCGAGATTATAATTGTATAATGTTAATAAAATAATTATTACCATATACAATTGTTTTTTCATTCACATAATCACGCATCCACTCGGTCTATACGTAAACGTATGTATGCGTATAAAGCGGTTGGAAAACTTTAATAATGATTATGTGAACTCTATAAAAATGCAGTCTTCGGTGTGGAACTCGTGATGATCTCTCGGGAATGTATAGGAGGTACTTTCGTTAAAATGGAATCACCGTGAAAAAAAATTCAGTTCAAAAAGGAAAAAAAGAACGCGAAAATCGGTCGGGAAACAGGCATTATGTACGGTATGTATATAGTAGGTGGGCATCATGTGGAATGGTACGTTTTTTTCAGTTAGCATAATAATGTTTTGAGCGAATCGACGTTGTGCCGTTTAACCGTGGGTTTATAGCATTATACGAACAGATAAAGGAAGATTAAAATATATATATATATATATTATAATATATAATAAATTATTAAATTAAAACAAGACCGTATTTACACCAGACCTAGAGGGGTGACAGCGGATCACGATATAAAGACGATGAGACGGAGAGGACGTACGCCGCGTCCTGTATAGGTATTATATGGTTTTAATAATATTAAAGACTTTTTTTCAAGAAATATTTATAATGAAACGGTAACTAAAAAAAAAAACACATAAAACTGCATGTTCAAAACAAAAATATTATTATTATAGGTATATTATAATAATATGTTATACGAGATCTATTTGTATTTTGTAAATTATCTATATATATGTATTTCATAACACACTTACATATTCTACTTATGTGTCGTATAAGAGATTTAATAGGTGTAATTTATATTATATTTTTTCGTCGATTCTCTAGTGAAATATTATACTGACTCAGCCATATCAGTATATTGTCGTACTCTGTACGGGGAGGGGGCTGAAACCCCTCCAGGGGAAGAGTCATGTGTTGTCCTTCGAAATGGCTGAGCTGCTGTACGACTCATCGTCGGCCATGGAAGACGGCGGCAGAATGTAACCACCGCCGGACTCGGTCTTGGAACCGTCATCCATCTTGATGTACTGGCTGCCCTCCAGTTTAATGTTCTGGTTGACGACGCACTTGCGCATGTGCTTCTCGAGCGTGGACGGCACCGAGAACGGCATCTCGCAAAACCGGCACCGATACACGTCCTTGCCTAAGCGGCCGTGTGTTTTCATGTGCCTGGTCAGCTTGGAGCTCTGGGCGCACGCATACGAACATAGCTCGCACTTGTACGGCTTTTCGCCGGTGTGTGACCGTCGATGCACTGTCAGGTTGCTGCAGTTCTTGAACACCTTGCCGCAGTACTCGCACGTGTCGTTGCGCCGCGACTCTTTCTTGGCATGTCCCCCCTGCAGTCCCTGCAAGTTAAGCGCCGCTGACAGCGAACTAGGACCCGGTTTCGAACGGCCACCACTTCCCGGTTCTCCGACGCTACTTCCAACCGACGGTGGCTTTCCCGGAAGTCCGCTTAGGAACGATTCGCCTCGGTGGTGGGCGGCAATGGCCGGAAGCCACATGTTGGCCGCGTAAAGCCGTTCCCTGGCAAGCAGAGGGTGGTGTGGGTTGTCGGGGTCGAGCTTCAGTCTCTTGGAGGCCTGGTCGAAAGGGTTTTCGAAAGTGGAACCAGGCCCGAAGATGTGGTGCGCGCCCACTAGATCGAGTGGGTTCTGTCCGGCTGCGATCAGGTTCTTGGTGAGCTCCTCACGGAACCGGATGTCAGCCGCGGCCTTATCACCGAGCCCGTTCTCCAAGTTACGCAACGGATTTGCCGACTTTGCCGAACCGTTATTGTTGTCTGGTATGAGTGACGGCGACATCCGGAAGTTGTCCTTCCGCCGGATCCGAAACGGCGGCGGCAGCAGCGATGACGACTCCTTGAGCGCCTGCTTGTATGCTTCACTGTACTGTTGGATGTTGCTCAAACCAAATTTGCTCATGAGCTCGCCAACTAGAGAGCTTGGCGGCAGCGGTTGCGGCATGCGGTCACCGGGCGTGTTCTCAGGTGAAGTGCGAGTGGAACCGTTGCCACCCGGCTTCTTGTCGTGTTCGGCCGATGACGTCGACTTGGTGGTCAAGTCTTCTGGCACATCACCACCTTCATCATTTTCATCATTATCTTCATCCTCTAGCTCCATGTCTTCCTGCTCTTCCTCCTCATCATCCTCGTCACCGTCGTCGTCGTCAGCGTCGTCCTCGTCACCATCATCCTCTTCCTCTATTTCCGCCTCGTCGTCGTCCATTTCGGAATCATCCTCGTCTTCATCGTTGGATGTTATGTCCGGTGTCGAGCTCGCATCCACCCCATTGGTAGTCGTCCCACACTCGCCACCGGCCAGCCCGTTTCCCCGATTCGACCGACGGTGCGTCTTCATGTGACGCTTCAGCTTGGAGCTTTGCGTACAAGCGTGGTCACACACCGAACACTTGTACGGCTTTTCTCCGGTGTGTGTACGCCTGTGCACGATTAAGTTGCTCAGGAACCGGAACTTCTTACCACAGTACTCACACTCGCGAGTCTTTTCCTCCTCACCAATTTGTTGGTGCTGCTGTGGTTGACTGATTATATCTTGGCAGGTCTTATCCTTTGACGCATTCGACGACAGGTCAAGCGTGTGCCTGGACGTATCACCGATAATTCGGTCTTGTTCAGATAGTGACTCGACCGAATTGTTGTTGCTCACGTTGCTGTTGTTGTTGTTATTGTTATTTAAGCCGACAGTGACTGCTGCGGCGACAGCGGCGGAGGTAGTGTTTGTCTGCGGAGCCGTGGTCACGGCTGCCGTTGCCGACACGCTGTTGTTGATGTGGTTGTTGTTGTTGTTGGGGCTGCTAAAAGGTGGCGTCATTTTTCGCGGCGAAGGCGACGAACTTGGTGCAGTAGCAGCTCCAGGACTAGTGGTACCTGCGAGTTGCCGCAATCGCTGCGAGTAAAAATCCATCTGGGGATCGAGATTTAAGGCCGGTAACGTTGGCGCTGGGTGTCTAGGATTGTTCCGGTCGTTGGCTGCGGCCGCGGCGGCTAGCCCTGGGAACGGTGATGTGGGCATGGCATTTGCCGCGGCCACTGCCACGGCAAAACCCAGCCCATGCTGCTGCTGGTTGAGTCTAAACTGTTCAGACATGAGCTGCTCCATGCGGAACTGGTGTTCGTGTAAGTGGCTGGACGTCCGCGCGAACAGCGGCGGATTGCCGATGGGAGACGTCCCAGGGAATGGGGACGGGCGCTGAGGAGGCTCGCCCATCGGCATCCTAGGCAAGCCTCCAGTAGCAAAAGGGTTGATCATAGGCATGGGCATGGGGTTGTTGTCAACCATTGACGGCGGACCGGTATTCGTGGGTGGTGGCGGTGGAGGTGGTGGATGGTTGTGCATGTTCATCCGGGAAGGAGGCATGCTCAGAGCCAGTGGCATGGCCGACATGCCCGGCAGTGAAGACGTGTTTCCACTCGAGCACCCGGACGAACCTAACGAAGAGCATGACGAGTTGTTCTTGGACTGCGACACTGGCGATGGTGTGCCGTCCGAGTAGATCTTCATCGAGTGTAAGGTCTGGGCGTGCTGCAAAAGCCTCCACGATGAATTGAACCTCGCCTTGCACGTGCAACACACGAAACTGCTTGGCTCTGTGAACACGAAAGAAAGAAAAATTAAACAAAAATTCGATTAGAATAGTCGTTGTTTTGAAATTTCCTATCGGTCAATCGACCGTGTACGAGCGCCGTTACACACAGCCCCGCTGCAGGCTGCGCATAGTGTAATTTATATCATATTATAATATACAGGTACAGACTATAATATAATATTATATACACAATACTCTCGAGTCCGGCTCGACGTTAGGAAAAAATAAAAATAATAAACCCATACTGCGCCGCAGCCGTCAAGCGTGTACCATTCAATTGATTTCAGATTTAATAATGGAACAATAGAGACGACGGTGTTTTTATGTTTTCGTAATAGAGCTGGACGTCGGTTGTGTTTCTATCGCGTTATTGTATAATACACGTACAGGAGGTAGGGTACCTATATATATGTACCCTTATTCATTTAATATTATATAGTTTACGATCGCGCGCTGTAATTATTCCTCAAAATCTGTGGCAAAAAAACGAAAGAAAAAAATATGATTGACTTAAGAATAGATTGCACGAGTACCCAATCGGACTCTGAGCTACTGCTGAGCGGCGGCGGCAGTGGCAAGTAACGGCCTTTTTCCGGCAGCAACGACGACGCCGCCGCCGCCACCGCCGATGACGTGTGGCTACGACCAAAAAGGGTCATACTACGTAATATTATATAATATTATTATGTGTGTGCGAGCAGCTGACCGAAAATTTGCGGGAGAACAACAACAACGGCGACGACAACTGTGCATTATTGCACAAGATTCGGCGAGTTTTTGTTATTTAGAAATCTATATTGTGTGTTTCGTACGTACAAAATCAGTATATACTATAATAGTACATATACTCGTTGTGAACTCAATATACACAATAGTTGTAGTGGTAGTAGTAGTAGTAATAGTAGTAGGGGGCGGTAAAAATTTCATTAAAAAATATTAAACAAAAAAACTTGATAGAGAGAGAGAGAGAAGAGAGTGAGACGGACATTCACACCCCATCGTATAATATATCATTATACGCGTGTATTATGTATAAAGTGGTGTTTTTTTTTTTAAAAAAATGACCCGAGGGATAATATGTAACGCGACCACCGCCACCGCGTTCCCCTATAATCCGTATATATCGGGTTGTAAAGTTTATTTTTTTTCCCCGTCGGACAAGATGCGTCGGTGTGAAAAATAAAAATATAACGTTTTCGCGGTGGCGGCTGCTGTGCCACGGTAATGGCAGTGGCGGCGAGCGCAATAATGAACGAGTGGCATATAAACGCGGGCGCCGGGTGGCGCGATGATGCGCTGTTACGACCGGACCCCGAGAGAGGATATTATTGAAAAAAAAACTGTAAAAACGACTATGGAAATGCGACGGGCGATGCCTCGTACGCGAAGCGGGCGGCACACGGCTGGACCGTGCGTGACTCGAATGCGTAACCACGAAAACAAAAAAAAAAAGACGCGAAATATCAAATAATATAATATAATATGTAATACCGACCGGAATCGGTTACATAAAATAATACTGAATCTCATACCAGATGCAAACTATTGCACACGAAGTGTCGTATAGGTTCTTATACGAGCCCGTTGCCCCGAAGTCGGGATCGATGACGAGGTTATTATTAATTACTATTATCGCCACAAGATTGGCGTTCGCCAAGATGATCTATATAATATTATAATATATGTTTATTACACACGATATGACACACACGTACCGTTAAGACGACGAATCCGGACAGTACAAAGTCATTACTATAACGTCTAAATAATACCTACGCTCTTGTCGTTTTCTTTTATATATTTATGTTTCTCTTTTTTCCGCGGTACTCCCCCCCACCGAAAATCAAGATCGATGCTGTGGCGGAGACGGGGACACTGGAGAGAACGCGGTTTCTCTAAATAACACGAAAAGTCGAACCGGGCACGTTTCTCCGTGATGCACGATAACAGTGTCGTCTATATAATATAATATACGTATAGGCTCCTCGTAGTGCTGCGGTGTAGGAGTAAGGGAAAGGGGGGGATGGAGGGATATTTCGTTTTTTTTTTCTTTTCCTTTTTTTCAAATGCAAATTCTAACCATCTCGCGCTCACACATACACACACACGTACACACATTATTACGGTTAGGTTTTCTTTCCTCGTCCCACCACCCGCAACGCCGTATACATACACACACACACACACACACGATATTATTATAATATATTATATTGTATATACTATATACGCTGCGAGTTTCCTCTTCCGGCGCCGCGCGGGTCATATTATATGTGCGGGGGAAGTGCAGAGGCTCGTCGTCGTGTGCGTGTCGCCAGCTATATATATATGTAATGTGTGTATAATACGTATACATTATAATAATATCTATGAGCGCATTCATCATCGCCGGCCACAAGTGGACTTCGCCGCCGCAGCCTCCTCGTCCTCAGCGTGCATAGTACTCCACCCGCCCGCTGTGTACCGCCTCGCGTCTTTAACCGCGACGCGTATATTTATAATATACCACGTATACGTATATAATATAGTGCCTATAAGAAGATAACGTCGGCGGCGCGGGCACTGCACAAAAGCAGCAGAGGACCCGCGGGTGCGAGCAGCGGAACAACAATGACGGAGGACCGTACGTGGGTTATCTCGTCGTCGTCGTCGACCCTCTTAAGCTTTTTAAGGTTTAAAAAAAATAAAAAAATAAACGAGCTTTATGGACAATCTGTGTTAGCCGTCATCTGAGCGGCAGTAGATGGCCTGCAGCCTGGAGGAAGAGGGGGGGAGGGAATGAGCAGTAAATTTGCCTTTTTTTTTTATCGCAGGACCTTCGCATATAGAAGAATAGTCCTGTTTTGCATGCGGGCGACCCTGCTGTCCACGCAAAGCCATATTATTATAATATTATAATGTAGGGCGAGTGGAATCGAGTGCACACTCAAGTGCGGCTTTATGCAGAAGATATTTAAATAAAACCGTCCTATCACAGCCGATTTCAACAAATTATGATCCTACCTACGTATATTCGGCCGACCCGCCGACCGACGTACGCATACCTACATCATAATAATTATATTGTTATATTGTAGTTTTTATAATATTTTTTTTTTTGTTTCTCGTCGAGTGGTCTATACGACACTTTGTTTTACTACAGCAGACTGCCGTCATTAAATATTATTATTGAAATAATCGTCCGAGGCCGTGATCACGGACGGACGGCGTGACGCGGCCACGTGACGCGGATTGCGTCCGTCAGCGGATCGACGAGTGGTCCGACCATACGGACGACCCGTGTCTGAAGGCGATGATAATATCATCATAATAATAAATAATAATAATAATATATATAATACACAATACAATAAAATATGTGCCTAAATATAATAATAGTAATAAACCGCCGCTGACCTTATGCACGCCGCCGCCAGCAGCTCATACACCAATATGTATATACGATATATTATATGATGTAGGTACCCGACGGGCACGCGTATATACGCCGAATTACCTGCCTGTACCTAAGGGTCTTTCACGATACATATTATTGTATTTTAAAGCGATGGACGCGTGTACGTGTAATATATTATGCGAGCAACCCTTTTTATTTTTCCGAAATTGGGGTGTGTACGTCGCCGACGAGGCCGCCGCACAGCTGTGACGGACACCAGGCTTTAATAATATTCATTTTTCCACAACGCGTACAATTTTATATATATATATATATATATATATGTTATATACTTTAATAATAATAATAATAATAATATAATATCGGGTACGCGCGACATGGAGTATGATATAAGCGCTGGGATCTGCATCTGCTGCATTGCTCTCGTGCTGCAGTCTCCAAGCAGTCAGACTCGTATTTTTCCTCGCCCAATCCTTTTTCATATTATACATAAACATAATAATATGCTGTTCACGTATATTAACCCTCAACGAGCGCCCGACACTCGACGATTTTCACGAAATTCGTCAAACGTCATCCCGTTTTCGGGTGACTTCGACGGGATTAGATAACACTATTACTTATTGAAGCTATTATATTAAAATATTATCGTCTGTCGTCCGTCACGAGTGCGCCCACCCTTCCCTCCCCACTCACATACAGACAACACGACTGACTGCAATAGTTTCGACCTTCTGTTACGCGTTACATCACAAACGAACGTACCGCCGCTGAGTCGATCATATACAATCGTACTTACACTGTGTATTCCGCCAAGAGTATATATTGTATATTTATACATATATAGATATAGTATAACATATTTGTTTAACGATACTGCAACTATTACTACACCAGCTATAGCGCCGGATAACCGTAGTCGTCGTCATCGTCGCATTTAAATAAATCAATTACGTCGGTCGCGAATCAGTATAATACGCGTAACGTGAAATATAATAATGTAAATAAACACAACGTTTTAACGAGCCGGGCATAGGTACTAATGAGTATAGGTATGTCATTTATTACACACACAACGTAATTATTACTATTGCTGCTATTTATTTATCAACCACCCACCCACCCACCCATCGATCCCCTATCACAATCAACCTGGTGTACCTATTAGCTCGATTTTATAATTGGTTTATTATATAGGTATAATATAAATATTGTAAATGGAACAATAAATATACATAATATATTACTAGGTAAGTCGGCGTATAATTATTAATGTTGGAAATAAATCGCGGAAATTAAAAGTACGCGGTATGTTTATACAATGTAGTATTATTGTATTATTATAATTCATAAGCATCCGATATTTATATGCACGCCGGATAACTAATAATATATACTATATAGGCCGATGTATATCCAGACGGATTTCTAGAAGGATTTCTAGAAGCTAAACTTTTACTCGTGCCGGACTTTTCCGCTCGTTAATATGGATACCATTGATTATACATTAAGTAATATGGTTTATACTATGACGGACGGCAAAACAACGGAAATTACTTCAGATGAAATCGTTTCGAAAAAATATAGTGGTTATAAATTGTTTATATAAATTATATATAATTATTAATTTTATAGGATGAATACTGTTGCATAATCCGCTGCATTTTTCTATGCACTCGACGTTGGAGAATTAAGGTGGAGTACCTACGTAAATATAATTAGGGTTTTCGTGAATACTATAACCTAATAGTATTGACCAAAATATTTATTATATACTCATCATCATGAATAATCTAAATCATGTTTATTTATTTTATACGTCGCCCATAGACCGTATATCAGTTTTGCAATTTTTTTTCTACTTTACATCTCGCGTTCAGATGTTCCTCCTCCTCCTCTGACGACAACAATATAACAATTACAATAATTATTAACTTTTTCGACGTCATCACGTAACGAATGCATCATATTATGACGTGTATATTAAACATTCATTTTAGATACGAATGAGTGTGAAAAAATGTTTTTTTTTTTTGTACCACACAAATAAGGCCATATCAACAAAATCAGTCCTCTGTAGATTCACACAACAGAGCGAAACTGAAATATTTCCGATCATACAATGAACATCTATAGTCTGCTGTATATTTTATATATAATATATTATGTGTGTTTACAAAATAAATGCGTCGGAAACAAAAAGCCCTTACACCGCGCGATTGGCGACCATATTAGATAAAACATAACGATATTAAAAAATATTATATAGTACGATAAATCCGGTTCTCGTTTGATGTGCCCGGGAAACAATATACGAGACGAACCATACGTATGAATGTATAATATTATGTAGGTATAATGGGAGAAAACAATTTTTAAAAAATATAGACTCCGGACAAAAGGAACGCTCGCAATGGGTACGACGGGTGTGGACAATACGCGTGTACCAAAAATTACGTAAATGATATTTTGTCGACGGGATGACGTTTGATAAAAAAAAATATATATATTAATAATAACCCCGAAGTGTACAAAACTTTGGTTACCTGTTCGTGGCGTATGACGAAATAACATAAAAATGTAATATAATATATTATATGTCGACGGCTTGGCATTTAGTACTACAAAAAAGGTATTATAATAATATTTTAAGTCTGCATAGATATGATATTAGGTATTCAGGAACGTCAATAAATTGATGGCTATTATAATAATATATTATAGTGAAGTCGTGATATTGTTTCTTTTAAATTAAAAAACATACGTAACCCGCATGCTTACATTCGGGAAAAAAGCGAATCAATATGCGATGATGGGACTTGTGAAGTCTATTTTGGAGATAATAAACGGTGCGGACTAGGTACGTAAAATAGGCGTATGTGCGCGTACGCTAATCCATCGATATACACGATGCCTAGTAATATAGGTATACGCACCTACCCACGCACTTAATTATTATAATCGAAACTCGTGCGAATTCAGAAATTAAAAAAAAAAACACAACAAACTATTTCCAGCCCTCGGAGATTATTGGCACACGCGTTTTTCGCCGACGAAAGTCACGTCCGGTCGCGGACCCGGCGGCGACGCACATAATAATATAATAAAATATGCATAATATGTATACAACCCGTGTCGTGGGTGTCTTTTATAGGTACACATTATAAATATTACGTATTTATTATATACGTATGATGATGATGATGATGCGCCCGACGGACTGTGTGCATAATATAATAATATGGGTAAGGTTAGGTCGTGTGTGTACGCAGACGGACACAACTATAATAATATACGCTGACCATGACTGCAGTTGTTCATAGACCGCGGCTGCAGCACGCCGCCACGTCCGCCCACCGATGAGATTATATTATACGGCGTGCAACGTTTACACTGTTATTACTTATTAGATTTTGGAGTCGTGTGACGACGGCCGATATAATAATATTATAATGGCGTTTAATATTACTATTGTCGTCGTCGCGCGTTTAATCACTTTGATATTTAAATTCATTTTCTTCTCTTCAAGTCGCGTCCGCATATACATACTTTATAATGTTATTATTATATCGTACTTTCCACGGTCGTGACCCATCGTATATAGGTATATATAGTGTAGACGTCGAAAAAAACGACGTGGATATCGCATTATATTGTACATTACAATATTTCGTTATTATTGCCCATGTCATTTTTTATTTCTCATTTTTCGGAGCGAGGACGAAAAGAAAATAATTACGACGACGCAATCACAATAATATTGTAATGATAATAATAATCGATATACGGGAAACGATCCGGGAAAACGCGTATATACGATATTGTACAGGTCGACTGTAAACACGACCGCGGTCGTGGTAGGTACCTATATAAATATACGATCATCGTCGTCGTCAACGTCGGGTTAGCTGGTTAAATATTATACGCCACCGCGTCCCTGACACGGTTTAGTGACCACACCGGCGGCGTAAAGGGAAAATGTGCACTGAGTAGGTACGACGAACGATACGCAGTGACGAAACGATGAGCGCAACTGTGTTGTACGCCGCCGTCGCCACCTCGCGCGTATTATAGTCCTCATCGTCAGAGTCGCCGCCACGCCGTCCTTCGGGCGTCGTGACCCGCAGTGTCGTGGGAAGCCCGCGGGCCGTAACGACGTTTTCACATATTATATTATTATTATTATTATTATTTTTATTTTAATACTTTATAATATATTTTGTATGTGTATGTGAACGGCGATCGTGTTGGTGTGCGCTGCAGTCCGTTGTGTCCGTTCTGCCACTGCTGCCGTTTGACGGACGGACGCGAACGCGAAAAAAAAAATCGTTTTTAATTTGAACAGATCGCCGCCGGACGACAGCGAGGGTCACCGCGGCAGTTATAACTGCGTATTACACTATACATGATATGAAATGTGCGCGGGTATATAATATTATACATCACGATGATGAGTGTAACGCTTGGTGTTCGATTTCTATACGATATACTAATTGGCGATATATACGACGACGACGATCGTTTGTATACAATATAATAATAATAATAATATAATCCGCGCGGGCGGCTGCCACGGCGGTGTTTACGGTCCGATAAACACGACGGTGGCACTTGTGTGTGTGTATATAACATGGACGTGTAAAAAAAAAATTCTGAATGACGTAACGGAGAAAGGGTGAAATATATTATGTCGTCGTTCCCGCGGGGGCCGATGAGCAGCAATATAGTAATATGTACAGCATAATATATAGTTTATTAACAGTTGTGCGCGGTAGTCCGAACTGGACAATGGGCATACGGCCGACTGTCAATCCGCAGCGGTGGCGATGGGGTTGCGCGTGTACAATACGCAGGAGAGACTATCTTTGTATGTAATATTATATTATATAGTTTTAGGCGAGCGTATGTATAGCGGCTCCGAGAAAGGGTTGATTTTGATTTCACCACCGACCGTCGATGACCTCTGTACCTATGACGTGTGCGCATTATATATAATATTGTATAAAGACATATATAAGTCGTTGCTCGTTTCCCCCAGTTAAAAATGTATTACGACTGACGAGAGAACGAAAACGCAATGCACACAGAAACGAAATCGACCTGAGGCTAATATATTACTGTCGCTAATAGACAAATCGCGCTCGGACTTTCGTTTTCATATACTATTATACTGCACGGTCCATGTACAGTATACATAGGTACACACTATGCTATCCTCTTCGTCCATTGTACGCACGTGCCTATATTGCTGAAGCCGTTCCTCGTCGCTTGACCTCAAACCATCCATCTCTCCACGACGTATTATTATTATTTGCTTCTTTAGCAGTTATTAGAAGTTTAGTAGCTATTTTTTAGCATATAATATTATCATTAATATTATGATTATCGTTGATAAAATTGCCATTGCAGACGCAGCATGTATGTATAAGACATATTAAAAGAATCTGCATGGAATGCATGCCATGGGCATAATATATTAATAATACATTAATACCATTTATACCTATACCTATATATAGTTATAAAGTATAATATACAGGCATGTAATTATACATACTCACATATAATTTGATTTATTTTGTGTAAAAAAGTTTATCATAATCTCCAGCCATGATAAATAATAGGTTTTTATATATAATATAAAGTAACAGTTCCCTTCTCATAATTTTATATAGCTGAGCATGTTGTGTGACATATATATTTCGGGTACAGACCCTTTAAGATATATGGCATTCGTTTCTGATGGTGGTAGATGTATACGTGTATTATATCACCGTAACTATATCGTCGACGTTTTACGCGGGCGCGAGCGTTTGCACTGGTCTGTTCTAATTTTTTTTGTGTTTTTTAATTCGAAAGGATTTCGCGCTCCCCGTCGCGTGGCCAAATGTCGTTCGTGTCCGGCGGCTATTGACGATTATTCGGCCGTTAAAAATGTGCGCCACGCAAATAATAAGTTTCCCATGGACGTGCGCGCCTGTTACATTATTATTATTATTATTATTGTGTGTACCGCGCGGGAGAGAACGGACGGCCTAGGACGGCGGTGGCCGGTTTTCCCGGTTGTCGCGCGCGGATGCAATTAAAATTTGTCGCCGATCCAGAACGCGTCGATCCAGTGTGAAACGCGCCGCTAATGGGAAACAAGGTTGGATTTATTACTATTATTATTATTATTTACACCACCACTGCAAAGCGAGAAAAAATATATATAATATAATATAATTGACCAGAATAATAACGACGATAATGATAATAATAACACAACATAATGGAAATCTCTGCGTGGAACCCGATGAACCGAGCGCCGCGGCGGAAAAAAGGTCCTCTAGCCGGGCTAATGACTCCCGTTGTCACCTGGAGAGCTTCACCGTCGTCGCAGTTTCTCTGTCTCCGTCTCTATTATAGACGACGGTTTTTTTTTTTCTTTAAGTTTTTCTTTTTACTGTTTTCGCGGTCCGTTGCGCCTCGGTTGAGTTTCCACACGCTGCAACGTCGTATCGTTTTTTCGGTTTGTTTTTTACACGCGCCAAAAATTTAGGACCCACGCACGAAATCAAGGACCTTTAATTATTATTATTTCGCTCTGCCTCTCTCCGTCTCTATCTTTCTCTCTACGGGCGATTGCCCGTCACCTGCAATTATTAGGTGACGACGACAACTACGCCGAGCGATACCGGTTTTGTAATGCATCTTGGCCACTGTATTCAATATTCATATTAAATAATATCATATCAAAGCTTATATATTGGTATAATATAGTGAAACCGCAACAAATCGGCCGAAAATTAGCTCGGACGGCCGCCACCCGTCATCTTCGGTAGCTGCACGCGGTAAAAGGATTAGTCTTTATTAGCTCATATCTTTGTGAAAATCACACTTTGATTCAATTGGATTTTAAAAAGAACAGATTTATTTAGATTAATAACAGATTTTACGGTGATAAGTGATTGATGTTATTGCGAACCTAAGTACTATTATCAAAAGCTATGCAACAAATATACGTTTTAATCGAAAATGTAAACGTTTGAAATGTTTCGACACGAAACAAAAATAATTTCCTATTTGCATAATTTACCATATATTATACTGTACGTACGGGTATTATTGTGTTGAACGTATACTCAAACACAGAAATATATATATAAGCACAAAACGCTTTTTTTTATCACGACGAATAACACGCGTGGACTGCAACACATAGAGCAGCGCGAAGGACAATTATTTAAATTGCAGTTCACTTGACCGAGAGAGCAGATAGTAATTTTGCTCCTGTCGCAACTACGTAGATATTTTAATATTATAATATTATATTGTTGTTATTATTATTATAAACATTCGTCGTGAATTTGATGAACAATTTTCCCGGGATGTTGAAATACATTTCAAAACGAATCGCAGTGACTTCTGCGGTTTATATTGTGTACCTATATAATATTAAATATATATAGATATATACCTATAGACTATAGTTTCATTTAACCAGCACATGAATACGGGAAAATACGGAAGCCACCCTGACGATTTAGACGAAATTTTCAACCAGAGGCACCCCCTGAACGTCGTCTCGGTGCGTTGGTTATGTTGCCAACAGAGTATTCGCGTGGAACGAGATTATCATTTTGTCATTATTTTTCTCGGAATATAATACACACGGAATATATATATCCACCACGGTGTGCGAGATTTATAACATATTATTATTTTCTTACGCCGGCGGGCGTAAAACGAAATTCGACGACGGCACTGTCCAACTACGAGTGAGGCGAGGAGGTGAGTGTATAACTTTTCAATTTCGTACGTTCGATAGAATTCGAAACCAATTGCGTAACTTTTTCAATCACAAGAATGAAAGATATATAACAATAAAGAATACATGTTTATACATAAACCTATATCCCTACACCCCTTATATCTATAAAATAATAATTCATAGAAAACAAATGAGAGCAACATACCTGAGTTGGTGGTGTTGGATTCGGCGTCGACGCAGGACAACGCCGAGCGGTTGGACTTTTTGTAGCCCAAGTCCTCGGATGACTCGGATCCCTGTTTTACCCGTCCACCCTTGGAGGCGGCGGCAACAGAGGCACCGGACGTTTCGTCATCGGAACTTGCGTTACCGTCTTCACCACCGTTGTTACGGTCGGACGTCCGCTTGGGCGTACTGGATGGCGGTGGTCGCCTGTGATGATGGTTATGATGGTGGTGGTGCGTAGTCGGGTCGTCAGTACCCGCTGGTGACTGTGACCGGTGCTGTGACTTCGACTTAGCCACCGACAGACCGTTATCGAGTGGCGGCTGTGGAGGCGGTGGTGGCCCGGCACAGTCGTCGCCACTGCCACTGTTGCAGTTGGCAGTCAGCGGGTCTTTGCTGCAACCGGTCATCTTGTGCTGTACGAACCGACATATGTCCGACAGCAAGAACACTCTATGACACTGACCGCACGTCAGCAGGTCGACCTGATCGGTGCCGCTGGTGCTGTGTGTCGGGTCCGTATCCGCTGTAAATCGAAATAAATAAATAAAAATCAGTGAAACTCGTTGTATATAATATTGTAATCACCTCAGCCATAATGTTATCAAAAATAGGTTTAATTTTAAGTATATATCTCAGTGTTTTACATAAATTCACATTTTATATATTATACTTATTATACTTTTTCTGTACTACAGTCTACAGAACTTTCATAATTATACGAATTTCGTATGCAACAAACACGTCGATTTTGGCAGAAAATTAAAGCAGACACTTAGTTCGATTAAATACGATATACATTATGATACCTATATAACGATATACTTTATCAAATGCCCTCGAAGTATTAAAACGACAATGCCGATCTTGCCTATTGTATTATTATTGTTTGGTGCTGTGCGCGCGCGCCGGACGTCGTCCATTTTGTGTTCAATCGGCGGTTTTAATGATGAAAATCAATAACCGTTCGATATCTATATCCCCTTCCTTTCCTATATACCACGGTATCATATACATGTCTGTGTAATTTTTTTTGTTTCGCGCCCCGCCGAAAAACACAATGTGATGGACGATTTCCATCAGTATAGCAAGTACAATAATAATAATAATAATAATAATGGTAACGATGACGATGTCGATGTGTGGTCGCGGCGTAAATTAGTTTAGTTCTGTTTGAGGGTTACAACTGCGGACGGAGGGGGCGCCGCGCCGCTGCATTCGCCGTCGCATACAGAACGCTACTTATCGCGATGACGCGTCAGAGGTGATCACACACACCACACGTACCATACTTATGTTACCATCACACACATATATATACATTATAAGTGTGTATAGTTAACTGAGACCGTTTCGGCATCACGTATATACGCCAAAGTATGTGTGGTAAAAAAAATTAAGTGTTGATCTATAAAAATGTATGGACAACAACGAATTTTCTCAATGTATTATGTCGTATAATATTGTATTATAACGCGTCGTATTCACGAGAGGTACTTCAATATTTTATACACGGGTGAGGCGTATTTTTATTTTAAACTAAATAATAATATAGAAGACGATTATTTTCAGGAGCTGGGAAGAGAGAAAAATAATCAATAATTGAACGAATTTCGATATTTTTCCACATAATATCATAGGTATAATATACGACACCGCCGCCGGGATAATAAAGAAAACTGACCTTGGACGATGAATAACGATACGAAAATAAAATCGTATAATATATTAAACCTATAATATAATGCGGTAGACGATGCGCGAGGCTCTCCATAAATCGTTTCCGATAACCCGGAAATCCGCCATTTATATTATAATATAATATATTATTACGTGTATTATTTGCGTCGCGTTTGAAGAGTGGTTCTATTATACATTAAAACCTCCTGCACTGAAACGGCTCGGCTACTGTGTCCGCACGACGATGCCCCTAATAGTTTTTAATCGCTTTGCTGGGGCTGGGGATATTATTGTTTATGCGCTGCGGGATGGGGGGCGGTGGTGGCAGGGCCGTTTGTATAAAATATAATACCCGGCAAAAGTGGCAAACGTGCGTTTGACGTGAAAATCTCGGACGGCAATATTGTACGTATTATATTATATATGTATTATGTATATATATGGCCCATATTTACGGTTTACACTAGGATTTTGGTTATATACCACGCCGGTCTATATACATATCTCGGTGCTCCACACCACTCCACAAAACTACGCGTATATGTATACCATTCGCACAAACACACTGGTGAAGACCTTAAATGCGCCTAATGGACACTCGCCGTACACAATAATATATATATTATATATATGTATATATGCGAGCACACGGTGAAAAATCCCGTGGGGTAGTGTTTTTGTTTGCCCGAGGGGTGCGTCCGCCGCTAGGGCACGGCGGCGAAGGGTGCAGCAGCGAACGTATAGAGGACGGCCGCAAACATCTGCGCTCTATATATACCTACGCTACAACATACAATATGCACCCGCTGCGAGTGAATAGCCGCCGTGGCGGCGTCGTCGATGGTCATTGGTCAGATCGATTGGTCATCCGGTCAGTTTTGGTCAACGCCCCAGGCCCGAGTACCCCCTCCTTTGAGAGGGATGTAGCCGCCCCGGCAACGGCAGGGCGGTGGTCAAACCCGAACAAGGCCTTTTCCACCGTTTCCGGCTTATTTTGTACACGGGAACGTATATATTATGATATACATATATAATATATCTTTATATAAATATATATATACACAATATTATTTTTATTATTATTATGATTATTTCGTTTTATTTTTCACATATTTTCACCGTATTCCGGTTCCTTTTGTGTTACATATTATTATCGTTTATCATAAATATAAAATATTTTAGTTTAGGTCGTCTGTCACACGTCCCCGCAGTCGTTTGACTTTTCGAAAAATAAAAACCCGCATTGTCGGTTGCAAGACTCCCCGCCGGTGCCAGGAAATTACAGCTATCTGCCGCCCGTTTGTCGTTGTGCACAAACACACCAGCTACACCACCATGACCCACCACCCACCCCCTCAACCACCAACGAGCAGACGACGTCCGGATTCAAAAAAGAGAAATAAACAAGAACCGTATACCACTTCAAACGTAATCGTATATACACACATACAAATACACATTTATGTATATATGAGCACTATACCGGACATGACCACCTTTTATTTTTTTCATTATTATTATTATTTTTTTTTTTTACCAGAAATAATATAAATAAACCCGCTCCGGTTTTTACGACTTGAAAAAATGTCTCCATTGTTTTTTTTCTCTGTTGCCCCCGCGCTTACACATATTATATGCGTTTGCTGCAATTATAACTGCCGCTATAAATTACATACGTGTATAAGTACCTATATACGTACGTACTCACGTGATTGATCGCCGTCCGACCAGCCGATCGATCGATCAATCATTCGGATCGCGGCGATCCCGGCGGCGTCGGCGCGTCGGTTACCTCATGACACAATCGTAATGCTCGATGTGTATATCTACAACTGCAGCTATAGAGTGTGTATACACTTTGCAGAACACATAATATTATACTTTCTCCTCTCGACCGTCGTTGTACCTATATAATATATAATATATTTACCTGCGCCGTATAGACTCGAAAACAATACTCTCACTCAACGCCACAGCGACAATTATTATTTATGAACTTTTATTATATTACGCTCGTCGGATTATCACGCGGCTAGCCATACAACAAATTTACCTGTTTTGTGTTACAAGCGTGTATCTATATTAAACCTATAGCTGGTACCTGCTTATTTCCTCCCCCCCAACATTTCTCATAACCTACCTATGTTTGTGTGAAAATGAAAAAATCCCTAAAAGTTGTATTCCTATATAGACTTATATACTGTATATATATAAAATACTATATAGGTATAATATAGCGAATGGATTTGATTTTGAAAGCATTGATTTTACGAAGATTATGTTAATTAAATTATATCATTAATGTCTATATTATTATTCACTCGTTATACAAAAAAAAAAAAATTTTAAAAAACCGTACCTATATCTATATACCGCGCGTTAAAAGTATACTACAGTCTACGCGTATAATGTTGGAGGATAGGATTCGAAGTATATAGATATACAGGTTTTGTATTATGCGTAGTCGTACACCCTCCGGAAAATAATAAGCACTGCACACAGCAGACGCACTCGAAACTCGCGCACACTTGGCCTATGACATACGACTGCAGCAGTGCAGTGGCAACGGTTTTACGGGTCAAATGTATATATGAAAAAACATACCGTATATAATACGTAGCCTAAATGGCTAATATATATGTTATTAAATAAAGAGTAAAGGCGACGGTATTATATTGTTATATACATATACAGAAACGCTGCGGTGGTCGTCGCCGATATATATATATATATGTATATGGCGGGAAAACGTATTTAACAGTAAGGGGCGAGAGAAATGATAATGACATGAAAGGAAGTGCTGCTCACTCTCTCTGCCTCTCTAGTCTCTATGTGTGTTCTTACGTATAAATCTCGCTACCACCGCAGCCACCGTTACCGAGCGCCATCAGTTCCTAGGCCGTCGTCCTCGCACGTATAATATAATAATATAATATATCGTATGTAGGAAGTAGGTAAAATATAATAATATTTTATACATCACGCATAGTTCAAACTACGATGGCCGCGTACCACTGCAATATACGGGGCAATAAAATCTCTAGCCTACGATATGTAATAATATAATATATAACGCCGAGTTTGTACAGCTGTCCCCGGCCAGTTGTCGCACGCCCGGCAGCAGCCACGTACATATTATCATTATATACTTTGTGTGCCCCCTTTGGCGTTTTGATCTATCGGCCAAACTGTGTAAACCACCGCAAACTCACACTCACCAAACACACACGCACTGCACATCATATATATATGTACACGAGCAGTACGGGTCCCCCCCTGGGCGACGACATCACATAGGTAAAATCATATATATGTAGGTAAGTTTGTGTGTGCGCGCGCGTGTATTCTCTGGTATAAACGCGATTAGAACGACTCGCACGCACTGCACACACTGCGTGGCGGTGACCCGACAACAACAGCCAGAGGGACGGTTTTTATTGGTTAATTCGATTGGCGACGACCCCGCGGGACCAACGCCACAAATGCACGACGACGACGACGACAACGACAAAAAGACCAGAGCGACCGAAAAAAAAAACACTTCGTCAAACTTTTGGCCTCGGGAAACATTTTTTTCTTCTTCTCGCCTTTTATTTTATTTTTTTCCCACAGGACTTAATTGAAACGCGACCGAGAAACCGCCACCGCCTTTACCACCACCTGCACCCCACCACCACACAGCACACGCGGAAAAGCTCGGCTCGCGGATGTCCTCCGCTCGTGCGCCGCAATAAACAACTTAAAAGGACGCCCGACCGATGTAATTGCCGGAATTTTACGACCCTCGCCTGGTTGGCATCGTGCCGGAGCTCGTACACCGAGATTAATAATAATTTTCCGCGAGGGAAGCGCGCGATGTTTCTATTAAAAAGGACGACTTTTCGATTTTCTACCAGAAACTATAATATATATAAATATAATACCGTCCCCCGCAAACCCCTTAAACGTGGACGTTATCGGGTATCGTCGTTGTGAGCCCGCTGCACAAATTGGACCGATATTTCTATTTATTATTTGTACGCGAATTAATGGACTTTTGAGGATTACAATCGACAGCCGCATTCGCCCTTCGATTTATATATATAACGTATAATATGTATTTATCATATTCTTTGGGTACGCTCTCTCTCTGGCTCTTTCTCTGTCTCTCATTCACTCTAAATGTATATAATAATTTCTAACGTCCGCGAACAACAATAATACGTCTGCGTATATCCGACGACATTTTGCAGTATATAGGGGTAGAAAACACAATTTTCTAAATGGTAATTTGCTACGGCGCGATAACCGTGGTTCCTACCACACACACATACAATAATAAATGTAAGTATATATTATACGACCGGTGACACAATATCGCCTATCAACCGCTATACGATTATAAAATATATAGTAAAATTAATAATATAAGCGAATAGATTTTAGAATTTGCTCGGAAATAATAATATAATATATACAAGTTGGTCGCCACCAGGCATTATTACTATCATCGAGTATGGGCCACACACGAGTAGGTACACGACCCCGCGTCCTGTACACCATAATATTATTATTATACGTTACTGCAGTCATTTAGATAGGCAAGTGACAATCCGTCTCGCGCGTTTGCGGAAGATATCGATCTCTTAACAATAATATACCGACGTCAACTGGTTTTGCCAGCGGCCCCAGCGGAGGCCAAGTCGTCGATAATAATAATATTATACTTGAGAATAATCGATTCTCGGCGAGCGCCATAATGTTACATATTATACAGCGTACCTGTATGTATATATTATGGAAAATGGAACGAGAGAAAAGTTAATCGATTGCTCGAGTGTATATATATATATCGTATCTATACCTCGTTACATAGAATATACGCATAATATATATTACAAAACGATCGTTTTATCGTGCGTGATTGTCGCGGTATTGTAATATTATATTATTATTATACATTATGGCGTAGGTCGATAACTGAGTCGTGTCGTACATAAGGCAAGTGTACATATAGTGTCGCGGAATCGGGAAAAGCTGTATTACATTATGACGCCAACACGATACCATGTAATGGGTATATCGCTACTGACCGAAACGCGATTTTTCTCAGTTTTAATGGGTTTTGAGGGTTTTACGAGCAGGGACGACGGTTATTCATTTCATAGTGTGTACCTATGTAACTAATAACTACCTGCAGCTACGCACGTTTATCCCGCGTCACACCGATAACGCGGTCGTATAAAACAATCGCGCGATTACGATTTTTTTATTATTATTATATTCCGTCGCGTAATCGATCGATTTGGATTATATTATTATTGCGACCGTGCAGCAGTTATAGCAGTCGTCGTTTTTTTTTTTTTTTTTATGACCGATTGTGCGAGCGTACATATGGATACTGTGGTGGCTGTATAATATACCCGACACAATAATGTAATAAACCATGGTAATAACAATGGAAAAAATTGAAAAAATTTGAGCGTAGGTAATTATTATACTGTTGGCAATGTGTGTAATATACTTATACACCTATATATATTATAATAGACTTTTCGATAAGCGTTCGACCGGTAGCGGCGGCGACGATATAATATTATATGAAGAATATAGTGTAGACTGTAGATACGTGTATGTGTATACAAATATGTATATAGGTACGTGTTTACAACTGCAGGTGCGTTGTTATTGTTATGTTCGTTTATATGTATAATATAGGTGCAAAAACGTAACGGTACGGCCGTCGTATTCTGCAGGTATATAATGTGCATTTGTATTTTGCATTATAATATTTTATACACATATATTTTGGCATCGGTGAGCGCAGGTAGCTGTTCCCACGCGGCGGGGGTGACGACGGTAGCCGAGTGGTTTATATTTTTATACAGGTATATATGGTATGCATGGTATACGTGGGCAGTATTATCCGCGGACCCGGTCGCTATTATTATTATTATGATTGTGTATATTAATATAATATAACGCGTACGGTCCGCGACTGAAGGTCGGTTTCGGGTCGTCGTGAGATCGTCGCGGACAATGACGTGCGCGTCAAAGGGTTGTGTCGCGCCCATTCATCGTGACGGCGTTCCCACGGAAGCCGGACAGGAGTCGTTCGAACTGCAGTTGTTTTTATATATAAATATACATATAGTACCTACTACCTACCAATAATAGGTAAAGGTGCACGAGTAAAAGACGTGTTTCTACCGAATTATATCTATATTATTTTGTGTACGAAAATGTGCGAGAGAATATGGTGAGTGTGTCGTCCGTGCGAATCTGACCCGTTTGAGAAAAGAAAATAAGGGTGGTTTTCGAGAATTTTGATTATTAATAAATATGTGATCATATCTGCGACAATAATCGTATACCGTGAGACTCGCGGGCAGCGTATTATATACGGATATAATGTACCATGTTGCAGTGTCGATACATTCATATAATAATACCACCTATAATATATATATACAGTACCTATATAAATACCTACCTATATAAATCATTGTAAGGGTTTGCATTTGCGTCCGAAGTGCCGCGTGAGAGTTTTTTGCAAAAACAACTGAAAACTTTTGAGCTGGTTTTTCTCGAAGGCAGCGATTGTCACGCGTAAATCGGTAGCCCGACACACGCCCAACCGGTTGCCACGCGAGGGGGGCACGCGCGGTACCCGCTATGACGATAATAATATTAATAGTAATAATAATAGAAACGATAGTGTGCGTGTGCGGTGCAGGTAATCCGGTTTCGGCGCCCGTTCGCCCCTTCACAGATACGTAGGCTCGTGCGCGATGATATTATTATGCCGGAAGAAGATCCCGAACGCGAGTCGGTCGCGTGCGCTAGGAGCGCGGCTCATTATTATGCACGTTTATTATTATTATTATTATTATTACAATCATCGGGAGAGAATATTATCATAATATATACACGCGCGCATATTAGATAGACGGGCGCCGCACACCTGGACGGTGCACTGTACCTATCTACATAGGTATACTGCTGCAGGTAATACGCTACGCGCCGGTGCAGCAGTTTATCGCCGTCGACAGTTGTTTCGGTTTTTTCCTCGCACACAATATGATATTGTTATAATGTATGATATACCGATTTGTTTTATTTATTTATTTCAAGCCTAACACGCTGTATTATATTATTGACGCGTGCGCACCTCGTTTATACTGCTGCAGGTACGAGTGTCTGTAAATGTCAACGAGCTTTTATCCGTGGGTTTTTAGCCGATGTCAAAACGACAATACACATTTCCGAGCACATTTCTATATCATCTACGGCGGAAAAAGTAAAAACCGACAGCAGTGACATATCGTGTGTTCCATCGTTGCGGCAGTATTGTGAGCATCACACATCTGCAGTCGTCGCGTAATCGGCGTTTCCGGTCCGGTACGCCCCGCGCAAAGTCCTGCAGGAAGTGCAAACATTATTATTATTATATAGTTGTTGTCCCGCCACAGAATGTTTTCGCCGATCCGTAGACCGCATGCACACAGTCTGCACGTGAGAAATGGATGTGCGCGGGCCCGTGTACGGCGATGATCCCGAATGAATAATGATGACGACGACGAAATATATATGTGCGAAATACATGTCCATGTGTATTATATATAAAGGAGTATAGGACATCTGCCGGGTTTCTCGGATTTCTTTGGGTATAGATATTTTGGTACTATTCATTTTTTGTCTTCTCCTAGGAATATTTATTTCTCCCGTTTTCCGTCTTCCTCAGACTCGCGGCGGTGCATGTGAAAATACATAACGCGTGTGACTAATTAGGTCGGCAATATGGCCGCCGACGGTGTTATTGGGGATTGGGCAGAGACGCGAAACAGTTGCGAAACGAATTCCGGTACGGAAACCCAATGAGGCGAGTCTCGCTGCGGGCTGGTGGTGGAAACGCAACAAAAGGTACTCCTGGCCGCCACCCGCGGTGGCGGTGTGTCCGTTGAGTTTTTTTTTAAAAAACAATTTCGGTCTTTTTTTATCCGTCCACGTTCAACGTTCGGTAAACACCGCCTCCTTATCGCCACCACCCCTACCCAACACCACCACACTGCTTCAGTCCACGCACCGTCACCTATGACCGGTGGTGCGCGCGGGTTTACGCTCTGCACGGTTTTCTCATTAGTCGGCGTTTCTGAGGTTCATACCTAGGTATATGAACTGATAGGTATAGTGACGGTGTGTGCGTGCGTTAAAAGAAAATACAAGTAGTTTTGAAAAAAAAAATATGTTTTACGTTCCTTGGCGATCTATACGCGAGAAGCACGTTACCGATCGTTTCCTCTCGATCGGTGTTTCCCACGCGACGTCGGTGATCGGGACGACGAAATCATTAGGCTTTTTTTTCGACAATGGTCGCGCGAGAAGGCGTAATTGCGATTGTTTAATGTGGCTTAACGGTCTCTCATTGTATGTAAATGGCACGCACACACGGTGCGGCCGCACGGCGACACGAGCCCCGAAAGAAAACAAACGATAATAAAAAAATATATATATATTACTTATATATAGGTATTATAGGTACGTACATGTATATACACGTGTAGCTAATATGTTTGTGTGTATATAAAATATATAAAACAAATAGAGAAAACGAATTAGCCTAATAACGTTATCCAGAAGGATGCGGCGGCGGCGGCATTTTCCCCTACCGCGCTCTGCAGGATGGGCGTGCCGACAACGACTACGACGACGGCGGAATTGGGCTAGGCACGCGATTCTTTATTTCGACGACTCGCCGCGGAATCAATTGTTTTTTTATTATTTTATTATTAACGTCGTCGTCATTATTTACGCTTACTTGAATATTATATAGCTGCATGTATTATGCATCTACTCACTATTTTTCACTCAAACCGGTAGGTACCTCCTATATTATACTAAATCGTAAATCAGGAAACCGTTTGTCTCACTAGTGTCTAAAACAGCAGGTTATTATGACGTAATATCTGCATAGTAACGTACATAATATATTATGTGGTACTTATAGCTAAGACTTCGGAGCTGGGTGGATTGACGGTGGTGCAGAGGTGCGGGTCACTCGGGTTGTGAAAATTTTTCGGGAGCTTAGTATTATAGGTATGTAATGTATATTCAATAATAGATATGTATAGGTACACATTTTAGCATTACATACGTAATTTATATTATTATGCACAAACAACTAATGGAATAGGTTTTCACATTTTATTTTAACGTTCTTAAATCAATCACTTGGTAGTCAGTGGCGTATTTAGGACGGGACCGCAGGGACCCCCGAGGTATGTCCAAGTTGGGGAGCCACAGGGCCTTTATCATTACATTATAAAAAATATAAAAATTTGTTTTTATTTGAACTGCACAAAGGTGGCGGTTAGTATCATGTATATTATCTAATTATATACGTCATATAATTGGTTTTTCAAAAGGGTGTTTATAAAAATAAATTATCATAGCTTATACGCAGTAATTGCTGCATATCAGTGCTATTCTAAGAATATTATTTCTAAGACACTATCATATTATAGGCTTCGAAGCAGCTCTATAATAATGAAAATATTGTGATTTGTACGCGTATGTCGTCGTCTCCTTACAATAAATTATTCTTATAAGTTATATTATAATCACTATTTATCACTAGTATCCCTACTTAACTAAATGAACTAGATTTAGATGATTAGGTCACTACAGTAGTCACACGTTTATAATATAATATGTATACACTAAAACACCTTCGGACCTGAATCTGTGGGTTATCCGTCTTTTGTCATCCGTGGGTCGAAGGGCGACGGCTGGGACCACATGCAAGTTTATACCTATAGAACCTAGAGCTAGGTGACGGTTATCATTTATTTTTAAATTTTTGTCATAATATGTTATGCCATTGCGACAATAAACACATTTAATATTATTATACTACCTAATATTTTATAGCAGTACACATACGCTGTTTCATAATGCTGTCGTTACTCGTTTATGGTAAGAGTAATGGGCACCGATTATTATCGCATGATAATATAATATGACGTCCGATCACCCAGTCTTACGGACTCTGCCTAGTTATTCTTCAGTGTACGGGAGTCGGGAGTTTCGTTAGCGATGACCATATATAGGAGGTAGTCATAATATGATGCCTTGCCCCATTTGCGCCTCGCGGGTGTTTTCATACTTGTAGGCTATAGCCACGGTTGGTACTTGGTATATACTACATTTGAATATTAATATATAGCTTTTAAGTCGACAAACCGTTTTGAATTAAGAACGAATCTGAATAAAAATGTGTTAAAAATGGTTAGAATATACATTAAGTAGTATGATTTTAATACTGTTGCAATATATTTAGCACCAAAATATAATATGATATACCCGCTTATTTATCAATTAAACAATTTTTAAATCCTTCACTATTTAGAATGAAAACCTATATTTAGTGCAAACGTTTTATCATTCAAACCGGTTTATTGATTTCAAAACCGTTTAACTAAATTTCTTTAGTACGTATTATAATATGTTATATAATATGAACGAGTTGTAATAAGGATAATCATAAAATCATCATGTTTTTGCCTCTCCTGTGCGGCGTGATGTGTGAGAGTGAATAAAGCCTAGGTATAATTATCATGATATACGCATCGGAGTCCGGTCATCATAATATAATACCCAACTCCGGGAAAAGTTTGAAATTTTTGGCAATGTCTTGATCGTGTATTATAGTACCTATGTACATAATATAGATTATAGGTAATCACTTAACCTCTAATTGAAAATATAACGGACGACAGTAATATCAGTCTTAGTGCCGTATATAATACCTATATAAAACTGATACCTAGTCTTGAACATTTAAATCGAGGTACGAGAACATACGATGTACGTATACATGTATATATTATATTGTAATATATTATACATACAGGTACTTATATTGTTATATAACATTATTATTGTCATCGTGTGACGGCGGTATCGCGGAGAAGGCTTTTCGGGATTTTCGTCCTTTGTGCAGTCGCCGCTGCCGTCGCCGCCGCTCTCCCGCCACCCCCGCGTGGGAGACCAGATACGCCGCCCGCACGCCACCGCCGCTGCTCGTCAGAGTAGCCGTAATTGACCACATTCTCGCGGGTCAAACTGCGAGCGCGGTCTTCCCACGACGGACCGTTCATTAAACGCGGCCGAGCGCACTTACTCACGATGTACTATACCTATATGTGTGTAGTGTGTATGTATAATGCCTACACGCGACGACGACAAAATGCGTCTCGTTATAACCCGTTTATTATACACAATATTATATACATACACGAACACACACTCTTTTTTCTTCTCCTCTTTTTGCTTTATTATATTATATGATATCAAGATGTATACACACGGATTATAACCCGTACAGGTAGGTACGCTCGCGAGCACAGAAACGGATATAATAATAATAATGCATGCATACCTATAAATGCAAAACGGTTGTGTGCGTATATGTAAGCTTCGTGTTATCGCGGGCGACGGTCACGAAACGAGAGATATAAAAATAAAGCGATTTACGCGTCGTGGTGCGGTATGGGATGGACGGTTTTGGCGATGACAATAACGTGTGGGAAACTGGGAACGGACATTATATTATAATAGGTACGTCGATCTATTGTAAACCCTGGCGAGGGTCGTTGTGTGTGATTAAAAATACACAATCCCTCGTGGTTAATTTTATAACATTGGACAGGTCTATTAATTATGAAATCGTGATTTGGGAATAATTTTTTGGCGCATACGAATGCCGCATTAGTATCTAATTATAAATACAATTAGGTTAGAAAGAATCGTGTCAAACGCCTATCATTAATTTCAGTATTGTGTCGATAAGACCGATCACTCGTTTTATCGATATTCAATAATACCTATTATTTCAAAATAAAAAAGTAATTTATATAATATAGGTATACCAGTATTACGCACGCTCGTATTTTTAATATGCTTTATTGCTATGTAAAATTAAAATTTATATAGGTATAGTTGTGGCCAACAATAAATATGCATAATATTAGTACATGATCTATTATATATATATTTTTTTTCAACCCGAATTGTCCATTCTAACCGATTACTCGCCTTTTCTTTATGTTCCTTAAAGGTTTTGACTTTTGCATCCCATTTAATTTGTCCTATAATATAAGAGTCTCGGGGACGTATTATAATATTTACATAGTGTATGTGTATAATACATCAGCTATAAATTATACCCGAGAATACATTTTGTCATAATACCACGGTCCACGAATTGTAAACAAGAACAAAATTAATATTTATTAGGTATTTTAGGTACAGCAGTCATGACTGTTCGGTTTTTAAAGATTATTTTTATTGAAAAATTTGTGAAACCCGGAATTATTTTAACTTGGTACTAGCCAGAAATGAAAAAGTTATCACAGTTCAAGATCGCCGATAAATCATTCGAAATCTGATGGTTATACAGTTTCAGGTACGGGTTCTTTTTCACTAACCGTATATTTTTGGGTGCGTAACATAAACAATAGCAATAATATTATGTACACGATATAATAATAATAATACAACGTTTGGAGCACAATAATAACATATGTCCCGCCGACGACGCATGTATAGGTATTAAGAAAAAACAACAGGTAAAAAATTATATCGTGGACCTACCCACTTATCTCGTATTTTTCATCCAAGACTCTTATCCGAATATTATCGAGAAACACACACGACACTGAACCGCGTGTAGATATGTTTAGACCTTTATAGGTATGTCTACATAATGTCATTATATATCTTATGTGTACACACGAAACGCGTAATCGACTACGGACAACACGGAGCGCTACACGCCAAGCAGCTGATGCTTACGCGGGGAGGGTGGTCGTTCCACACCATTCGGTTCATTTTTTCCCGGCCGAAATTCAATAATAAATAAAAACACGGGTCAAGAGATCACCAACGGCATCGGCGGCAACACAAGCATTTTATTATAACGATATTGAATATTTGCAATTTAATAATATTATGTACCTATATTGTTATACTGTCAATATATTGCCGTTGGTTATGACGTATTTTAATCACTCGAATCGTCAACCTGTGATAATATTGTAACGATGCCGACGCAATTGTGCAGACAACTATTTCGCGTGTGCGATGCGAAAGCGCTTGTCGGGCTAAAACTTATCGCCACGCCGTGCGGGCGAACTGGAGTAACCGACGACGGCGCGACCGGCCAGACAACAATTACCTGCAGTGAATTGCTGCTACTTAATATTATTATATATAGGTACCTACTTATTACTTATTACTAACATTATAACATTATTATATTTTATTAATACACACAAGCAACATAGTGCGATGTTATAAAATGAATGCAAAAAATATATATATGTATATCTATTGATGTTTTTTTTTTTAATCCCTGACCTATAATTTATAAATGAACGGTCATTGTGCGAGATTTTTTTTTGCGATAAAATAAACAAATAGGTAACCAATTTCAATTTATATAAGATAATAATTATTACAAGAATTTTATCAATGACGTTAGCTACTATTTAAGCGTATAAAAAATCGAATAATAATTATGGTTTTACAATTATAGGTAGGTTGAAATTGAAAAATTAATTTTTATTCATTTCACATTAGTGTCGAGGATAATTTATTAAAATATCTTTATCTTTAAAAAATGATATCACAATAGGTACCTAGATAATTTTCTTTTTTCAATAATTTAAATTTAATATGTTTTCTAAAGATACAGATACTGAATTGTATTTTAAGTTGTTAATTTAATTGTAAATTAATAATCCTGTTTTTAATTATATTTGTGCAATATAGTAGCCCAATCAGTATAACAGTGTTACTGACGGGTAACATCTCAACGAGCATAAATCATGTTTTTATTTTGTTTCAGTATCAATACCTAAAGGTACCTAGGCACTTGTTTGTTGTTATACTTTTTACACAACAGTTAAATAAAAATGGAACATACGTTAAACCATGATAAAAATTAAAGATAGATAAATCAAGTACTTTTTTACGCATTATATTTTATACACATGACGTTATGTAAATAAATAGCAAACATAATTTGTATTATTCTGAGTATTATTTCATTTCTCTATCAAAAGTAAATACCTATGAATCCTAGGAAAACCGATTATATGATTTCATACCTAGCGAGTCTCTGCACGAATTTCAAACAAAAATAAGATAAATATATGATATAATATGTTTCATCCCCTATTTTATAATATTATGCGCATAATGCATATTGCATGTAATATATCATACTTAAAAAAACCAAATAAATGTAAAAAACTGTGCATACCTTGTGCGATACGAACTGCGGGCATTTTAATCCTCATGGTGAACGTAATCTTGACGGTTCCACCACGTTGGTTACGAAATTTTTTTCCTCATATGAATACCGACGACGGTGGTCGGTACGTCGGAAAAACGTTGGCCGGAAGTCGGAAGTCGATCATTTTTTGACCGTGGTGTTCACATAATTACAGTGTACGAGGAATATATTTCGTAAATCGGATAATGCGGAGTGTATGTGAAAATCGAAACTCAATTTAAAAAAAAAGAAACGAAACAAACTGACTAATCGTGTCCGCGAAATATAATTAATATCGCGTAATGTCACGAGTGACCGCGGTATATTATCATCAGTCGTAAGGGAAATAATAGTTAATAATAATAAAACTAAAAAAAAAAATAAAAAATAAAAACCAAAAACAATAAGTACGTGCGTATATTTTAATATTATTTTATGAACCGAAGTGTTCGAAGGTATAAGTACACGACGATAATAATAATATTATCGGAACGAGCGGGCGGACGGACGACGAGCGTCGCGCGTACGTAGGCGATGGCCGCGAGTGCCGGAATGACCAGAGCACGCAGCGGTGCCGACGAGTGGACTGAGCCGTGCGGCGGCGGCGATAGCGCGAGCGTGTGGTGCGCGGTGCGTGTGCCGGTGTGGTGCGCGGCGGGCAATGCAACCGCGTCCGAATAAATGCAAACTAAATGCCGGGGACCGCGCGCGCCGTCGGTTTGTCGGTAGCGCCGGCCGAATAGCCGCGTCCACTGCCGCTGTCGGTTCGGGTCGGCGACGGTCGGCTCCGGTCGTCGGGCCGCGCACACGCGACCTCTGGTCCCACAACCGTCGCCGTGCCGTAGTCCGCGACCGGGACGACGACGGCGGCGGTGGCTGCAAACGGCGGCGGCGGCAGCCCGTCGTCCGTCCTTTGGTGGTGCCTGGTGGCGGTGTCAGTGGTAGTGGTGCCGATGACGGAGAGGGTGGTGGTGGGGTCACCGCCGTCGCACACCACGAGCGTACCGACGTCCGTTGGGCATCCCTACCGGCGGCGCGCCGTAGTTGCCCGTCCCGCCGCTGCACCGCCGACGGGCGCCCAACGCAATCGTCACGGCAACCGGTCACCACTCCCACTGACCAATCCTTTCGGCACGGCTGACCGTCCGCTGACCCCCCGCGTCCCCGCTCTCGAACACACTGCCACGGCGGCTTCCCGGTCGGTCGTCGCGGCATATCATACGCACGAGATTGTTTCAACCCTTTTCCACACACGAGCGCACCGCCGTCGCCATTTTCTGGTCACGCGCGATTTTTTCAATTCCTCATTATTTGTAGGTTTATTAGGTAAGAATGGTATATACATCATTATTACCATTATTATTAATATTATAATTTATAAATATAATATAGTAGATATAGGTAATAAACTAATAAAGAATAATGCATAATGTATATTAAATACTTATTATAAAAAATCATATTTTATTCTAATAATTAGTTTAAACAATATATCAATATAACATATATTATAAATTATAATACATAGGTGTTATTGCAGTATAATGGCTATATTAGTAAATATTTAAATCATTTACCTAAATTCTGCAGCAATGCATAATCAAACCAGAAATCTGTAAATATTCTATATATATTATTATACAAAAATTAATGTTCATCTGTGTATGTGATATATTATATGCATTCCTAAATGGCTTGACCGATTTTGATGACATTTTTTGTGTGCAGTGTTTGAGTGGTTCCATCGTGATGTTTTAGATTCACAATTAGACGAGGATTTTTGAGATTCACGGTGGACATTTTTGCTTATAAATGGTTGCTATTGGTTATAGAAGAAATAATTAGTAGAAATTTCAAATTAGTATACTTGCAGCTTATACTTATTATTTTATTAGTTGCCATTGGTTAATCGGGCAGATCAGGTGCAAGCATCAAATTGCCGATATTGCTAAATTGCCTACTTGATATAATATGCGCTGTCGCTGCACATTCGAAGTAGTCGGATTGCCAACCAGCGAGGCTGAGTTGCACCATAAAGAAGTTGAACAATCACAATTTGTTTTTAAAGTTGTAATTTTTTATGAGCAACAAAGTGCCAGGGATCAGCTAGTATATATATTATAGTACCTATATATATGAATGGGAATTTGACATTTGTTAAAAGGGACCCAAGTTACATTTTTGACGGAAACCGTTTTGTTGTATATTATTCATCTTCTTATGTAAACACATCGTTTACATAAATCAAAGACTGATTCAATAAAATTAGGTACATAAGTTTTTCTTTTTTTTTTAATTTAAAAATATTGTTATTTTAAGATTGTTATTCATTTGTTTATATTCAAAGTTTGTTATTTAGTTGCAATGTTGCATTGTTATATATTTAATTGGATAAAATAAATATAAGAAGGTATTATATATTATTTTAAAATGTGACTATTATATTAAATGATGATACCTTAAATTAATACAATTATTAGAATTTGTTTAAAGGTACTATGTCACATTACAAAAATTCGTTATTTATAAAAGTACAATTTTTTTTTAAATATTTTTTTTTGCTATTTTTTTTATATACAATACTATTTAATCTAAGTTGTTATAATTGATATTTATTACTCTAATAGAAATAAAAGAAAACTGTTTTTTGTTTCTCCTGAAAAGTAATTGAAAATGTACATAGGTCCCTTTTAACAAATTGCCATTCATATGTTCAATTTAGTTTAAAAAAGTTTATTCCGTATAGGTATCTTACTAAAATAAAAATAAAAAGATATAACATATACCTACTGCAGAATAATTTATAAGGTAAGTAACTATATAGGGTGTTCGACATAAAAATAAATAGGGAATAAATTGGGAAATTCATGTTATTGACATTACTATTCTTACATATTATATGATTATTTTCTTTTAATTGGACACCTACAATTTTATAAAAATTAATATCAATGCAAATTTAATATACTAAATTATTACATCATCAGTTTATGTATATTATACGATATAACTAATAAGTAATATTATATATAAATTATGGTCGCTGCAAGTGCCTAAATAATATTGAGTTACAGAGTATTCATTTCTAACATAAACTTAAAATGTTTTTATGAGATTATAATGTAGGTATATTTTTGTATATATATACGAGGACATAGGGTTATCAAAAATAGAAAGATCGTTCGCGTACTACTGCATGCAATTGCAGTCTAATTCTCTTACGTATATATATATGTATACCTTATATGTATATACAAAGAATAAAACGGAAATTGCAGAGAAACTCGAGATAAGTTTCATTCGATAATATAATTATGTGTACCTATAGTTCGTTATAGTTAAATTACTTAATCGAATATTATATTATATTATATTCATATTTCAAAATTTCATTTTCATTTTAGTTTTCATTAACATAATAATAATTCTTAATTATTGAACTCCGTTGGTCCATTAATTAACTGTACATATGTGCAGTATGTGCGTATTCCAAAGTTACTATATAATAACTTGTAGGTATATAATATTATATTTTGAGTTGAAGACTGAATAGATTATAGGAGAAGGTATTTGCTGAAATGTTTTCTCCAGGGCAAAAGTAACAAAATATCTAAAAATAATAAGGTCCGTCATGTATAATAATTACAACCTATTTCCGATACTTTATACTCTGGAGCGCCGAGCAAACGTTTCGGCTTTTCTGGCTGATGGTGGAAAACATTATAGCAGCGAAGGAGGAAGAAGATATGAGACCTAGGCAGGCAGCCGAGGCAAGGTGACAGGGATCTTCTGTCCTCCGCCAGCTATCGCGTCAAACACTGCAAGCTGCCAGGGATCTACACATATATATATACTATCAATCGCTACGGAAAGTAGCCCTTGGCAGCCAAGGTGTACGGAAACTAATTTGTCGTAAACAAAATGTATATTCATAAATGCCTTGTTATGTAATTGTCATTATTATTTTTAATTAAGTGTAATGTATTAATTTAAAATTAATAAATGATGGCGGCGCTGTCGACGTAATGCTTAAGCAGTAAAGTTCCTCAGAGTAGTCGATGTCACAGAAAAAAAAAAAGAAAAAATGTATTTCATAATTTTGTCGATGGTCGAATTATATTGCATTCGTAGAGGAATACGTTTTTCCTAGGTATAACGGATAGTTTTTATTAAGCCTGCAGTATTATATAGGTATACCCATAACCCATTACCCGGTTACAGTAAAAATGTGCTACTTTATTAAACATGATATATATAGTATATATAATATATATATGTTATATATCAACAAATTTACAAAATATTTATAACACACGATGCGTTCCTGATTATGTTTATATTTATGCGTACTTATCAGTACGTGGTGTAATCAAATACTACAAAAATGCAAGTTTGATTAAAACCTTAAACAGTATTTATATTATTGTAGATAGGTAAATAATATATAGGTTCATAAAGGTAAACGTGATCAATTTTTTCTTTTCAAGATATTGCGAATATGTCGCGAATTTTCCATTGTCACTATTATTTAATGTTCGTTTACCACATGCATAATATAAGCTCGTTATTATTTAATACATATAAAAAGAGGTCGAGGAATATAATATATAGCATGGTACATTGTTATAGTACCTAATATATATTTTTATATTCGTTAAAACGGGAGTGTTAAAAACGGTATTAAATTTGTTCGCGCATAAACTTTACACATATATTTTATTATGACCTACATAATAATATATCGGACGATTTTTTTGTACGGAGTAAGTATTTACTATTATGCTATATTGCATCATTAGGTAAATAAATGCCGATTAGAAACGTTTGAATTCGTATCTAATCGCGTGCGAACAATATAATAATAAAATAAAAACGTCTGCCGGCGACCGTGATGGTCGCATATTTGCATGACGTGTTGTGCATAGGTACATTTAAGTATAGGCAGGCGGCGCACGTTACGGTAAACAAAACAAAAAAAATTGTCGTAGTCGATAAACGGTTATAGAGACAACAGACAAATAATGAAAAAATAATACAAAAAGGCAAAAGTACACTATATATAGGTACGACTGCAGTACGAGGTACCTATATACTCATATTATAAACGTACATTATTATACTCGACGATAGCAAACGTTTAAACATCCTGGTTTCTATTTTACTGCACATATTATACTTATGTATGAAACCGCAATATACGAGTCGAAAATTTATATTATACACATTGCATAACCTTGCGATATAATATATCATATTTTATGTATTATATGAGTATGTGTCAATATTATACGCGTAAGTATGGGTCATTGTGTATCATACATATTATTAATTTATATGATGTATAACATATTATTATTATTATTGGACAACAATCGAATTCAATAGCCAATATAATATATATATATATATATCAGTGTTTAACTTGTCGAGTTGACATTATATTAAATATAGGTACATATTATTACAGCGAAAGGTGCCTATACCAAGTTACATAATATTATATATATATAATATATTAACAGTCTAAAAAACGCATTTGTGATTGACTACTGAACATTTTATACAGCCATACTCATATATATCATGAAATATCTAAAATTAAAATAGTCTGTTTAAATAATAAGTTGGTTAACTGTATAGTTGCCTTTATTGACGATTAAAATAAAACATTTTTTTCCATACTTGCATATTTAAATATTAAAAAGCGGTAAAGAAATATCAGATTTATTTTATAACGTGGAACAAAAATCGTTCAGTTGGGATTTTGTCCGGTTGTACAATATCAGAAAGGATGATGAAAATGGGGGAAACCTATATTTAAGACTGCAAGATTGCACAAACTGCATTTGTGGCGAGAATAACACTTTATTACATTATTATAGTAATTGCTCAATATATTTTAATTTTAATAATTTTATAATATTTATTATAGAGTGTTAAGTTTATATAGTGTAGGTACCCTTCGGACTAATGTGGGTATGAGATTCGTAAACAATTAGGTACATGCGGCCGCAAGCGTTGTGTTTATATAAATGTTTGGGTGAGGAGTGGAGAGGAGAAAGCCCTTCATTATTATGTATATACTCGACTCGAAGCAATAAATCCAAGGAACATTAGTAATAAAGTTTCGTGCAGGAAGCCTTTGTCCTCACCATCCCTCCACTCTTCATCCTGAAATCGAGCAAAAGAAACCAACAATGATGTTATATACACAATATAATAGCCGCGGTACCTATACCATATACCTGCACTATAATATACCTGCTAATATTGTCGGTAACCGTGGTAACGAATAACCGACACAACGGACGTGTAGCTCTAAATATAGTTTTGTTCTACACGTAGAGGCACCTATATATCTGACTGCGGCTATGTATACATTGTACAGTATTATATATAATAGAGACTGCCTATATTATATTATACACAACGACGGACGAAATAATAATAATAATTATAATTAAAAGAAAACGAAATCTCGCGAAAGTCTAGTTTCCTGCAGCAGCCAATCCGTACTGTATATTATATACCTACATATAGGTATATACCAACATCTCAACATAGGTATCTATGTTATGTAGTCGTAATACAGTTCGATAAAATGTGATTTCACCTCGTCATCGTCGCACGCACGACGAATAATAATGTGCCTACATACAATTATATTATTATTACGATCGCAATGCATGTAGTTCACCTATATATAATATAATAATAATAATAATAATAATATATAGTTTAGCGTTTCGAGAGAAGAAATAGAATCGTCGTAGTCGCATAGCTACTTATGGTCGGTGAGATGTGCGCGTACACGATGCGACGCGATTTACGCGGGCGGTCCTTAAAAATGCACAGGCATGTGTGTGCTTGTGTGTGCTCACGAGTCACACCGGATGTAAGTTTTTTCTCTTGTCTATGACGGTGTATACCGTATGCGCATACACGTCAAAACAATATATATATATATATATATGTGCTGACACGGGGTACAAAAAAATTTTTTAAAAATATAAAAACTGAATACATTATAGTAGGTATAGGTAAATTTATTTTATAATATAGCGTGTGGATTACCTACATACAAGCAATACTTATTAAGCATAAACAGAATCATATATTTGCGGTTATTATAGGCGTATAGCTGATTATATAGGCATAATATATTGTTTAACTGTTAAACTGTGCGGTATTTAATATTATTGTTGGTTATGGGTAGGTATATTATCCCAAATACGCTTAATATTATATTATTCAGAAACTGGTTGATTCATAATTTATTTTATTGCGGCGGTTACATTAATATTTTCTGTTTTTGAAAAAATATTTTTATATTGTTTGAAATACCTACTTATAATTATAACAACGAGTTTATTAAAAAACGTTTTTCTTTTGTACAAATTGTTTTTATTGCGAGACGATTTTTAACGATAACCTATAACTTTATTTTAAATCTCATAATCAGAAGCAAAAATGTATTTTTTTTAAACATTTTAATATTCAAATAAATATTTGTCTTTATTAATAAGTAGCCATTTAAAACTTAATAAAATGATCAGCGATATGTCCCCAAAGTTTTGACATAAATTCTCCATTTGCATAGTCGCATGTAAAGTTTATAAAGGATGATTAATGAAAATCTGTTCCTTCAATATTGGGTATTTATATACTAACTTTAAAAAAAAGTATTTTGCTTCTGAAGATTATGCGATATTAAAAATATTGGTTGTCATTTAACACTTTAGAAATATAAAAACGAATAACGACGTTAAAAAATACAAGTTATTATTTATTATTATTTATATTTTGTACATATCACTCTCAAAACTAAAAAAAATGGTTTATAAATAGTTAGTATAGGTAAATTACTTTATACGTAGGTATAGGCCAACTTGTATGATATTATAATATTAGACAAGGGGTTACCTTGTACCTATTTATATGATGTCACATATATGGAATAAGATGAAAAAAAAATGCATAACATTTTATAATAATATATAAGTAAGTACCTATATTATAAGTACGTATAGGTAGTTGTTATAAACAGAGAATAATAATAAAAAATACACCTATAATAATAATACAATAATTATAGGCCAATATTATTATTGTAATTATTTCGATTAAATTATGGTGTCAAAACGCACTTGGACAATGATGATTAACGACCTTGACCAAGAGATATTAGTTTTTATGACCCTTTGGTGCGCTATTGTTTTTCTTTTTTTTCTTTTTCATTCTCGCGCGTATAATATAATATCATCTCGTGTATACAATAATATACACATAGATATATATTATATTATGTACACTCTGATCTCTCTATAGTCTCTTCCATTGTCTCTGTGGTCATTGAGATCGCCCCTCATTGTACTAATATGGCTCTTCTCAAAGCGCTTACCGGTTTGGACTTGGGCCTCCAACGCGTGTCCATTGGTGGTCGTCTACAGTATATTATAATACACCTGATAATATTATATATACACACGACACACGGCCGTATGGCTTTTGTATAATAGTTTTTTTTGTTTTTCGTACCTGCGGACTTTACGATAGTAATAATATAATAATAGTATTTTTGCCAACTCATCATATTCTGGCGTGTCTGAAACCCAATTAAAATTAAAGCCGGCCAACGATCGCATATTATTATTATTATTATTATTTCACCGCAGTAATAAAGGTACGACGTTGGTACCTATAGGATATAATATTATTTTGTTTATATTAATCGTTGGTCACAATAATATTATTATTGTTATATTATTATTATTATTATTGTTTTTGTTTTAGCTGCAGAGGCAATATTTTAGGAATAATTTACTTATTACTTATTATTATATAATATGTATAAATATAAATATATTAAAATATGGATTATTGTATATACAAATATGAAACAAATAAGACAATATTATATACACAAACATAATATTTTAGAGTATGTCGAGTAAATTATTGAAAACAAACGATTTTATGGTGTGCAGAAGTATAAGTATAGAAAGGGAATCCTAATTGGAGTGATTCGGTCAGTGGTTCCGAAAGCTTAGAATTTTCTGTTTCCCGGGTATAAGACTTGTGGCATTCGGTGAAAATATGCTCAATGTCAATATCAACTACGCAGAAGGTCCAGTAAGGTCCTA
>WHPZ01573329.1:0-15354 GCA_016617965.1 Macrosiphum rosae | reverse complement strand
TCAAATCGATTTAATTGATATGCAATCAAACCCAGATAATGGTTTTAAATACATTATGGTGTATCAAGATCACCTGACAAAATTTGTGATTATACGGCCTCTACGGTGTAAACGTGCAGAAGAAATTGCATATCAACTTCTAAGATATATTCACTCTCTTTGGAGCTCCTAGTATACTACATTCTGATAATGGGTGAGAATTTGTAAATAAAATTGTTACCAGTGTATGTGAAATGTGGCCTCAAGTTAAAATAGTTCATGGCAAAGCTCGTCACATTCAATCTCAAGGATCGGTTGAACGAGGTAATCAAGACATCGAAAGTATGATAGCAACTTGGATGGAAACTAATCACAATGCAAAATGGTCTGAATCCTTACGATTTGTTCAAGCAATGAAAAATTCAGCTTTTCATTCAGGTTAGTTATATTAAAATTATTATTAACTTTTATTCTGTTGTATATTTAAAAGGTATTTTTATCAATTTAATCATATCATACATTTTTAGGTTAAGTAGTATTTAGTAATTATTATAAAAACAAAAAAAAAAACATAAAAATATACAACAGAACAAACACAGATTTTCGTGGTACACCCATTATGTATAATATAAATAATCCTACAAAATTGTAATATAAGTTTTAAAATAAAGTATAATATAATAAAATAGGCAATAGCTATAAATTATAACTATTTTTTGAATTAGGTATAAAACGATCACCCTATGAGGCAATGTTTGGATGTACAATGAAAATGGGACTTGCTACTTCGAGCATACCGAAAAATGTGATAACAGAACTCATTAATGAAGATGACCTTATATCTGTCCTTGAAGACTCTAAAATTACAATTTCTAATGAGACTAAAGAGACGAATAATACTGAAAAAATCAATGAGGACATAGACATTGATCATAACCGAGGAAAAAAAAATCGATATTGAGATCTACAAAAATAAAGGGGTAGATATAGAAACAAAAATAGACAACGATGAAAAAACAATTTTATCGAAGAAAGATAAAAATGAAAAAGTTAATGAAAAAATTATAATTTTTACGCAGCTTAAATGTTATGTGTCGTGTATTGATCAGCTTTTACTAAGTCAATTTGTATATCCTAGGATGTACACAACGTGTTTAGTAAAAGCCCGAATAAAATTTAGAATTTCAGCATTTACTGAGTACAAACAATAAAACCTAGCATTAACTAGTAAAACCTAGGTTTACCTAGTGATCGGGCATTTACGGTAACATTATCAAATTCAGACATTCAATAATATAACAATGTGTGATAATATTTTAAAAAAAAAATATAAAAATGCAAAAGGAATATTTAAGTAAAATTATTAAATACTCAAAAAATCATAATATGCATATTGCATAATCATATTATATAAATAACGGACTGCACCTATGACTGCACCATTTATAGTATTAATGATTTCGACGTATCATTAAAATTTAATGGATTAATCATCGGTCACTATTTGATATTCGACGAGGACCTATTAAATATTTAAATTCCGTTCAACTCAATGGACGTTTCGCACGAGCCGGCTTTAGTTTGACCAATAATTTACCAATGAATAAGATAAATTAAATTCATTTTTTTCCAATTTTTTTCATCGGAAGTTTAATCTTATAATAATTGAATGGATCAAACATTTGAGTACATTGTATTGTATTGTTAATCCAACTGGCCTTACATTTGTCACAAAATATAATTTCCTATGATTAATTAGAAATAATATATGCATCATGAAATATTATTATAATACGTATTTTATGATATTTCCTATTCCAATGTTACTGCTATTTAGCTTTTGCTCCACCGTAAATAATTGTTTTTTTTTTTTGGTTCAAGCTATCGATTTTGATTTTAATTGAACACTCGTAAACGTTTTAATATATGTATATTGATTGTATATTTTTATTTTATTTTTTCATTGTAAAAGGAAATTAGTTAGGCGTAGATACATAGAAATTATATACAATGGGTTCATTTTATTGAATACTGTATTATTTTGGTCCTAAGCTCTTTACTCGGTGTCCCTGTAGATGCCAATTTTGAACAATGGTTATGTAAATGTATAACATTTTCGGCGTTGCAGTTGACCAGTATAAGTGAGAGAAAATAGCTGCCACGATAATAAACTGAAATTCCATGCATAAAATATATTACTTTCCACGTCGACACTCTCAGTGTCATTCATCCGTTAAAACGCTAAACTATGTTCCATAAGTATGAAATTGCAGTTCACGTCATTTATACCTATCATATTATTTTATTATATTATGCACTCGGACACTTGAAAGTAAATGTATGATTAAAATTATAGACGTAGTATAAATGTGTAATATAATTCAAATTATCAATGCATAGTATATAGTTACTAACTTTTGTTGGATAGTATAATACTTTTATGTCTATTTGACACAAATAAAATAAAATAACAACATTTTGTAAAAAGCTTTTGGGGCATGGTCAAGACATAACGGTACAAAATAAAAAAAAAACGACCAAAACAGGAAATCGGACATAAAATATTAATCGGTTTGTATAACTTGTGTAATCGATTCTCAACTTCACAATGATATAATAATATATAAAATCACAAAAGTGGGCAAATATGAAATAAACACACGACTTATCCCATAAAAATCAAATAATAAGAACTATGATCAAACAATATGTATTTTGTGTCAACCCGGCAGTATATAAAAGACTATCAGTTATTTAACGACCCTATTAAATATATAATGGCTGTACGTTTTTATACTCGGGTGATGCACTGCCATAAGTTAGAATTTATAACTGTTGAGTTCCAAGTAATTTGTCCGTCCGAGTGCCGTTTACAATAGTATACATTCCTGATGGAAAATGATTGACTAAAAATATTATTATAACATTAGAATAATATTATTCGTGATTATAAAATTATCATTACAAAATGTCTATCGGGCATCAACAAGCCGAAGCTTACACCACTATCCCACCAACCGGAGTTAGTTTCTTGGACCTAAGTAATTTAAATTAGGCATATTGAAGACCAAATATTTCGCGGTGACACGTATGAGAAGGAATCAAAGAAAAAATCAGATAAATTCGCATACAAAACCTTCACAAAAAGTCATCATCACCAGTCATCGATAAAATTATCAGTCATCTCCTCGCGGCACTCGTAGGGGGTAACTGGTAATATATAACTATCCCATGTACCCCTACCAAAAAAAAAAATGTTTTTGTGTTGTACTTATTGACTAGCAAATTATTGATTTATTATTATTATTTATTATTAAAAGTCGTAATCGACGGCGACAGCGCAGCGATAGTTTGACGGCAATTGATAGTAAAATCACGTGTACGAAATTTTATTTTATACTTTAGACGTATAATAATATATAGGTACCTACTTATATATATATAATATATGTATACCACCGTGATTGGGGCACGTCACTGTCAGCCTCGAGTGATTTTATTCGAGGAGTAAGTTTCGGAAACAATTTTCCACCGCAACGTCCGCGAATTTACCGTTTCAGGACACGTCTCGCGACAGGCAAATCAAATCAAAATACCGACGTACACAATTTCTCTCCAGGGTTCTTTTTTTTCGTATTTTTTCTCCGCGAACCCTTTTTTTTTTTTAGCCGTTCATTTTTTCCATCCCGTTTGCCATTCCTCCGCCCCGTCAAGGTATATATATATATATATATTCTTTTATCGTATAGAATACAATTTTTGTTGCAGCAAAATCTTACGGCGGCGACTTGTCTCCCGCACCATCTGTCCACGGGACCCGTGCCGTTCACCCGGAAAATCCCTGGCATCCGTTCAAAAACACATAAACGGGCAAAGTTTCGTCGTTGGAGTTTATCTTTTAATTGTTTTTCACAGCTTGCCGTCAGCAAAACATTAAAAAGAATGAGAAAAAATAAAAATAAATACAAGGACTGGAAATTTATATATTTTGCGCCCGCTGCGTATGCCGCTATAGGATCCGGTAAAAATAATATGTTGTTCGACCGCTGGAGAGCGAAAACGATTCGTGTGATATCATATAGTATTATAAAACTATTAACGACCCGAAAGCTCCGGTCTAGAGGTTTGACGACACACGAAATAATATTACATATACATATAACGCTCGCATAATATATCAGTCGTCTAATAATAATTAATTGGATTATTAATATATTCCCTGTGCGGTATGTCTTGTTTGACGGTTGTTGATTCTATAACCGTTACGATATTACGCTCCAAATGTCCCGATTTATAATGTGTAAACATTGACCGATATACGTAGGCCTATAAAAGGACACGTACGCCTCTAATACATATAAGCAGTGGTCGGGGAAATCAATGCACCGGATAGTATGAATACACCGCGACGTGACTCTGTGAGGGACTAAAATATTATAAAGTAGAAACGTTTGCGAAACACACATACAAGTTCGTTTTCGTACCTATCTGATATCGAGTGTAGTCTCCGCCGCCACGCATTTTCCGGCCTTTTGCCCACGCGCCTGCGACGATAGAGTGTTTTATTATTGCCCATACAATATGATATTGAATCGTAAACGTTTGTTTGAAAACGATACAATGTATCACTCTCTACGATCGTCGTCTGGCTGTCAACTCGTCGAGGGTTATAGGTTAGGTCCGCGAGTGGTGCAAACAATGAACTTCCGGTAATCCGCGACGCAAAAACGGTCATCCAAGTAATATATTATTATGTATCGAAATAGATCGCATACAATGCGATTCCGTGCACGTGTTCATATATGTTTTGGAAATCGAGTGCGGCCTGGAGTGTACAATATTATGTTATAGGTACACGTATCATACGTTAAGATAAACGTGTCGCGGATCTTTGGCTGAGGATAAAAGGACTTGCAAAATAAATATACGCGTCTTATAATATTATACATAGTTGTGTATACTAGTGATGTTCACAGGGTGGTATTATCATTACGCTTCGTATATATAAATCATAAAACGTCGACGAGAGGGGTCGAGATGAACTAAATAGAGACGGTGACGGTGTGTAGTAGGTGTACGCTCTGTGTATATTATATGTACTCAACCATATACTATTATATCATATTATATATAAAACGTGCGACGACGGCGACTGAAACTTTCGGAGAAACCACTCGAGACGGATATACGCCGGTCGTCGTCACCGCTGTAGTAGTAGGTAGTCCGACCGTGCCACAGCGACTGAAATGGCGTTTGAGCGGCGATTTTAAATATTTACTCAAGTCCGGGGCCTACTGCTGCAGAAGTAGAAGTGCAGCATAGCTGCTGCAATTACGGTAGCAAAACTCGGGCGGCGTCGATAGCCCGCCAGTAAACAGTACAAATGTGTGCATAATGCGTGCACATGCTATACATACACACGCTATGTGTAATATTATATAGACATCAACAATTATTATTATTATACTGACCCAACAACGGCGGCGCCCTAGGCCGTTGTAACGACGAGGACAAAATACGCGAGCGCTGGGAAAGCTTTTGAAACGGCCGTGGGCTATGCGCTTCGTTGGGACAGAGACTCGCGGGACTATGCATATCATTATATCATGTCGAGTGCGAGCTATTCGCGGGCGACGAGATTTCCCGCGACGCGTTGTCGCACAAGTCATATTATTCTTTTTATTATTCGCATAATATCACTGCAGTGAGTGTGGCTAAGCTCCATTAACCCTCTGAGCGTTTTGGTTTATCGGACGGTGGGTGTCAGTTCGCGGAGACGAGACGAAATGCGAAAAGGAAATAAATTAACCACCGCGAGCACGCGCACTGCAGCTGCACACTCACCCGCCGCAGCGTACACGTCTTGTATTTATTGGCCGCACGTGGTACGCGCTTTACAGCAGATTAGCTACCGTCAATACGAATGGACCGTATGTGACGAGACTGAACAAACGAGCCCTGTGAGAGGCGGATATAAGCAAATTCACGTGGTTTTCGCGTACATCCTAACATACGGTACACGCGGCGCAATGTACAGAGGCGGGAGGAGGTTGTTATATTCGGCGACTGTTCGTGAAAAAAAAATAAAAAATACGAAAAAATACGCGACCCTGATTCGCCGATGGAAACGTGTATTGTATATATCTAACCTTCACGAGAGACCGATCGAAATCAAAATAATAAAAAAAAAGCCAGAGTCAGGCCCGAGCGAGTAGGTATTATATTATTATATGCGTATGAAACGGCCGAGGGTTCTTATACCCTTTTGTACACTGCAGCCCTGACCGTTTTAAATCAAATTCGTCGTAACTGAATCAAATGCGCTTACACGAGACGAACAATGGTTAATAAATAAAGTATAAGGTATACATTTATGCACTGTAGACCCGGTTTCATGTAGGTTCCGACGGTACTAGGGAAACGAATTGGATCGCATCGAAAACTCCAGAAATGTCGTAAGGTTTTAGAATAGGGTTTTAAAGCAACCCACTTACTAGTTACTATGCGTATTATATAATTATCGGTAGGTACCTTAATATAAATAATATTATGATGTATTGATACGATAGGTTTTAGTGAAAAAGTAAAAATATACCACTCGTTTTGTAAAATCACGTCTACATACTATCAATTATCATTATATTATAAATTAGACACACAGGATTGACCAATTAACATAAAATGTACGCACAATTATGATGCTTTTCGACTCTATCCAGATTATTATTAAAATACCACATTTCAGTTAGGTCGATATCGTCATCAACACGAGAAAACTGGACACTAGAAACAGTTCCCCGGATAACTAATAGTGTCATTATGCACAACTCACTGCGAACACGTTACACTTGAATATTATTATAATTCTTTTCAAACTGTCTAGAGAGTGTAAAAATGATAAGCACATAATTCATCATATCATAGTGATATAATATAAAGAAGTAATTAGAATGATTTTGCTGAAAAATCATTATGGCTTTGTGCTAGTACGATGAAAATTTAACAAAACTATCAGGTATTGACCAAAAAAATGTTTCAAGTGTAACAAATGTATTTATTTATTTACATTTTTTAATGAAATACAATTTGTCACACGAACATAATATTGTTTAATATGTACTAATGCATTTCATTTAAGTATGTTTTTAAAGCATTTGTACAATGATTTTTTTTTATAACAAGCCAAATTTTTTTTTAAGAATAAAATATTTTAAAACTTAGTTTGAAATGTTTCCAATTATTTGCATTATATAACTAAACCTAAGTGTAATCCACTTTAAAAATAAAGTTTTTTAATGATTTATTAGAATAATGAAAAATTTAAAATACTATAAAAAAAAAATCCTTAAATAAAACCGTAGTTTTGTTAAAACAATATAAAAAATTACAATTTTTGGTTTTAAAATTAAAAACTCTTTATGAAATAATAAGTATTAACATTTTCCGATTTTTTCTCTTTCTCCCTCTCTCATGTGTATGTTTAAAATTTTTTCGTATTTATATACGTATGCACATACAAACACACAAAAACGATTATTTTCATATTATTTTTTTTTATCCATTCATCCTCTGAAAAGGGAAACAACAGATGTGCAAATTAAAAGACCATTTTTCTCGTAGACCATTCAATATCGGTTAATGAAAAATGATTAATGCACTCATTCAGAGTGAAAAAATATACAATTCAGATTTTGAACAGACTCAATATGCAAATTATAAAACTAAAATATGGTATATCTGTATTTAATAAAGTTTACATGAACGGAGGAAAATCAAATCGAAAAAATCGCAAATAACATCTGAACATATAGCAATATTTAGAGGGGCAAACTTTTAAGGACCTATGTAAAGTGTTGACTGTTGTGAAAACTTTAAACCATTTTTTAAAACACTTTGTTACTCAAAGAAATCTGTATTGAAGCTTATTTGGTACGTGTAAAAATATAAAAGGAAACGAAAACAAATCAAACTTTTAAATTGATCCAAGTATATATTATGTATATACGTATTAGGTATCTACTTATTTCTATCCACACACTGTGGGGCAAATCATATAGGTTTTCCAATTAAAAAAAAATTGCTAAGCGAATGCAAAATGCTTTATAACGTGTTGGTACACTACCACCACATTTATTATAAAATATGTTATAAATACTAACATTAATTATAATCAATGGTACCATCACGTTGGGATGGAAAATTTCAAACCATTGTTGTAATTATTACGAAACCATACAACAACAATTTATTATTTATTTATAATTGTGTTTTGAAAATGGTTTTCATTATTTTCATGTTCCGATATTGGTCACGGGCTTAATGTAGGCAGTTTATACACATATGCGGGACAAAAGGAACCCGTGCGGAAGTGTCTTTCTGCACCAGACAGTTGTTGTAACATTGGCGAAACTTGCTTTCGGTTGTTTTGGTATACGCGTTTTGGGACGATTTCTTTTTCGATTTAAAAATCATAACCGTGTTCACATAAATATGTATATATATATATATATATATGTATTACAGTTAATAAATCGTGTTAAACGATAAAAATATATATAAAGAGACGTGTGATTTATTATGCGAACATACACGAACGTTATAAAATATTATGTTTCTTGAATTCTTAACGCACATTTGAGCCGGGAGGGATACTATGAGGGATTTCGGTCTTACGAATTATACATTTTGTTCGCGTTACGTCGCACTCCCTACCTATGTAATGCGCGAACGCCTTGCTAAAAATGTAAAACAATAATTCTTATGAAAACACAACTGCAGTAAACAGTTGCATAAGTAGCATTGAAATAATAATAATATATTGGCCCTAGTGGCATATTATTTTATTCTGGTGGAAATTCGGGTACACGCATTATCATAATATTATTATTATATCTATCGAACCCGCTATGATGATATTATAATATATTATTATTGACGTTTACCGGCCTTGAATAAAAAGAGAAGGGGCAGGGAGGTAAATGCCGTTTTCACCCCCGCTGGCATATTCGGATATACCCGCTTGTCCTACCGTCCCTCTTCGACAAGCCACGAATCCTCCCCTTAAAGGTGCACATAATAATATATTAAATTAGTATCCATATACTAAGAATTTTCTTCCGTATTTCTATATACTTATCTCGTCTGCACGCACACCCGAGCACCGCACCCTACATACACCTAACCGTGTATAATTTAATATGTATACCTACATGTTAGTTATATATATATATAAGTATTAAATATACCTGGGGGACCGCATTCGTTATAGCGGTCGTTAATATTGTATTATTTCGGAGCAGCAGTGGTTTTTGGACGCGGCCGGATAATAACAGTTACGACAACCCGACATCACGACGGGCGTGTTATATATATATAATATATACATACAATGTATAGAGGAGTATTGTTTTTAAAAGCCTATTCCGCACACTCGGCGACGGATTATTCGCCATAATAATAATAATAACAACAACAAGGGCCACACACTACACGCGCCGCTGCACACGTATCGCCTATATACGTATATAATAATAATAATAATAATAGTAATAATATTATTAATATTACAGGCTGTGGTATTTGGTTTTTCTTTTTTTGCAGGGACAAGCAAACGGCATTTACCCTGCACCGGGGGAGGTTTGGCGAGAAACCCACCCTGTGATGCCCTAGCCGCCGTTTCTCCTTCAGCCCCGCGGTTTGCAGTAACTCAGAGTTAACGGCGGCGGTGGAAAAAAACCCGTAAATACACTGGGCCGCTATCGAGACGCAAACACGCCCCCGCGCCGCCGTCTTGTTATTGGGGGTTGGGGGAGGTGCAGTGCAGTGAGTATTTTTCTCGGCGTCCCGAAAACACTTCCGTGCAACCGCAGAAAATCGCATACGGTGCGCATAAATCACAGGTCCACGTACCTATATATATATATATATACTATACTATACACGATCTACCTGCGAGGTGACTTTTTTTCGTTTTTTTTTTTCTTCTTTCATCCGTCGTTCGGAAAACTTTCCGGTAGTTCGCCATACTATCTTTTCCACATTTCGTCCCCGTTCACCCGATAAAACTCGGCTTGACGCCATCCACCTTGCCGGTGAAAAAAAAAAGTGCGTACACACGCGCGTCGTATATATCGTCCTGTCACCTGCCGATAATGCAGAGAGGGAAACGGATAAGCGGACTCAGCCCCGTAAAATGAAATCATTTTACCACCCGGCGCCCGGTAAATTGTCGTTATATTCGACCCTTATATAATATTATGGCTTGGAATAAACTCGTACGGCCGATAACTCTCGAATCACAGCGATCCGGTGAACGGATTCGAACGCACACGATAATATGGGTATGGAGGTCTGAAGACGAGAATATTATTAGTTTTAAATCTTCCACGCGGCGGATATCACTGATGCCGACTGATTTATTAATAATTATTTTCTCGCCGTCTTCCAATGAGGCGTGCTATACAATATCATTTTCGTTCTCTTCGGCTTTAGTTACTCGTGAGACATGAAATTCGAATCGATGTACATAAATCCGGACTTCGACGACATTATGTGGATACGAAATTACACTGATTAATAACGATGTGATATAATAACTTTAATTTGAAATTGGTTAAAATCTTCTATTTTGAGAAGACATACGTAAGTAGTTGATGTAGGTTATATAGAAGAAAATTATAATATAGAAACGGAACAAAAAAAAGATACAAAACGAATTTCCGGAATGTACCTGTCGCATCTATGGACGACTATAATATTCAGCTATAAACTCGGTCTATTTGGCAGTAAGCGGCAACGATAGTAATTTTAATACGTTTCAATTTAGTTTTTCGTGGAAAAGTTGTTCTAACTGCATCGTGGAATTGAACTCTTATTATAAACGGTTCCATACATCAACTTGGTATATAATATTATAATCAGTGATGTTTCGACGTTTAATATTTGCTCGTGTACGGTACGAACATTAATTACACATTCTTTGTAAATCCACGTAAATATAATATACTATGTCTCATGGCTATGAATGGACTCGATTATGGCCTGCAGTGAGTAGGTAGGTACATATAATAATATTATAATGTCTATTCCAGCGAAACTTTCGGTCACATAATGCAAAGGTAAACCAATTATGCTTGGTCGATCATGATCACAGCGAGTGGTTTTTGTTAGACGTGAGTGCAGTTTGCATTTTAAGCTTTTTATCTTTTTTGAAATTCCACTTCAGCTTTTGGCGTTACAGAGAACAAGACGTATCATAATAACAGTATCCTCGAAATCCTCAGTTTGTTTATTGGTATTGTACCACTGTAGCTGTGTCAGACTTCAAATTTGATTTGTTTGTTTCTGAATATTATATAATTTAACTATTGATTATGAAATTGCGTTAGTTACTTCAAGAGAAACCCTCGAGACGGGCTGCCATGAGTGAAACGGTCTTTCCCAAAAGAAATTGCGTTATATTCTTCTCGATTGGTCACTGTGACACTATGAGACACAATTTTAGATTCTGAGGGGATAGATGGATTAATATTGTTTTTATCTTGATATTTAAATTTGTCATCATGGACTATAAAGAGCATCGTCGTGATGAAATAACATTTTTTGCTCGTAAACGTAGAATTTTAAACATCGAGCTGTGTTGACCGATATAATGGTAATAAGTGCATTACAATATAGGTTTATCGTGTGGTTGACTTACCACAACATATTCAGCGCTCACGTTAGGACTTTGAGCTTCGATAATTACGTTCTATAATAATAATATTGTACGTACTATATACCTAATAACAATTATAATAATAATAAATAATAATAAAAATAATAATACAAGACTTTATTATAATAATAATAGAGTCGTACACATTTCGATAGAACTGAAATTCGCAATGCTTATAAATAGATATATTTTTTACCGTATTCTCGTTTATTTTTTACGGTCGCATTATCATAATAATAATAAAAATATTACGTAATGTACAACCCACAGAACCGGACGGAGACATACACACAATGGAAGGAAATAAATATTAACGGATACGGCAATAGTATTATAGTCAGTCGAGAATTGTTTCAGTTTTTATTATTATTACTATTATAATAATATTCATTTTTTTTTCTTCAACCCCCCCCGGTTAATTCGTTCTCGGAGACCTATACATACAGACCTATATACCTATATAGAGGACCGTCAAACGTGCGTGCGCTCGATCATAAGGGTGAGGGGGGTGGGGGTTGTAAGAACTTTATCGTTCAAGAACTACAATACATTACGACGGCGACAGGGTTACAGAGACAATAATAATAATAATAATATAACAGTAATGACGACGACGACGATAATAACAATAATAATATAGGGCGGGTGGTATTTGCAGTTGTAGTCAGTAGCAGAGGTAAGCTTATATTATTATATTATGTACAGAATATGATTTATACTATTATTATTTTCACACACGAACAACCGCACTATAACACTGTTGTCACATATTATTATTATTTGCAGCAACCTATTTCGCGTTTCAGTGTCAGTTGCACGCTCCCCGCTCTGTGAATTCGCCGGTAAACAATTATAAAATATATTACAATACCCACATATGGCACACCGACATATTATCGTGTTACCTATACCTACGTATTAATATTAATTTTGCTTGTATAACAATAATAATAATAATATTATAATCGTGATTTTAACATTATTACTGCTGTTTGTTGTTGATGTTGTTGTTTTTGTTTTTCTTGTTGTAGTTGTTATTGTTATTTCCGCCGCCACCGGTGTAATCGAAATTTAACTTTCAAAAATACGACGAAAACTACAAGACCCTAGTGTAGGTACTTACATACCATCGCATAATATAACAGTATAATAGAAATACGCACGACTGTAAGTGAAAAAGATAGGTACTTTACGTATAAAAAAATTCACAAACCTCTTGTCTCTAGACCTAAGGAAAACATCTCAATCCATGTAATGTTTCACAAAACAGGAGCGTGTTGGTGAACCTAAATTTGAATTGTTCTCGGAAAATCGCAAAGTCATTATTTACAAGTGTTTTCTATATTATTATATTATTATACATATACAAACGGCGTGTCGCTGTGGAGTTTCAAAAATAAAAATGTTTATATTTATGCATAAACCAGAAAAATAAAACTACACACGACTCTTTTTCTATTACTGCCCTGCGAAAAGAACTTTTTATGTTTCCGCCGGTTAAACACGTTTAAGTAAATTACGTATTAAATTTGATGAATAAATCATTTTTTCAATTTCTATGTTTAATAGAATACTGTGATTTTATCACCAGATTACTGTCGAGGATTTTACTAAACAACGTTGGCTCTTAAAACGTGAAATAGAATGAATTTTTTTTTTGGTTCTTGTCGTATCGTCAAAATTGAATGTAAAAGTTTTTTTCAGTCGAACCTTTCGTTTAACGTTTAATAACGTGTATACCAACAAAATAAAGTATTTAAACTAGAAAAAATAGAATGATATATTTAATCTGTTTTGTAAAAAATGTGATGATGACATTGTGATATTATTAGAATACATTATTTACGACTTATTAAATTATGATGTCAATAAAGATTCAGTTGGATATAATATGTTTATCCAGTAAGGGTACCTAATAAGAAAATTATTCTTCTGTGAAATCGATTGCATGCCATGCAACCACGGTGATAAAATAATTTACACCCACTGAACATTGTTCAGAAATGTTTTCTATCAACAAATCTGAGTTGAATGATTAATATGAATACACAAATGACAAAGACAACAAAAACTTTTAAACCAATAGCATTGTCTAACGAAATTGAGTCAATAATTTCTGAAGATATCACAAACCACGTCGAACAAGTATAATATAAGACACAATGGTTTTACTCCAAACTAGTTTTCCCATTTTAATCTGACACTTGACAAAACTTTAAGCTAACAACTTTAAGGGATTAAATAACATCTAAATCGCCCATACGGTTCTTATACGTTCGATAATAGGTTCCCTTTTTCATTTTACGTCCGACCACTTAGGTAATTATTTCCGATCGACAGACTTTTCATCCCTAACGTCATAACTACGCATACGACAATATTTTGAACCCATCAAAATCGTTGAAAGGCCACGGTTGGCACGAAATCTATTAGCTTCGTCGACCGATGGTGCAGAGGCCGAAACGTAATAGCTTCGAATTGTGTTGCGTATACGAGTGGTTCATGCTTCATTAGACTTTATTTACGTCCATTGAACAACGTTTGATAATCCAATAATATCGTTTAAAGTTTATCCTGACTTGGCCTATTAGTTATTAACTAACGTGAAAATATATTTACCCAGTCGCGCAAATGAGAAACGTTGGCAGGTACCTACTGCATTTTATTTGAAACGAAATTAACGGCGATCCTTTCGCAGTTTTGACCGACGCACGGGAACTTTCTGTGGGGATTAGTCGACAGATACTCCGGTCGGTGAAATTCTGCAATACTCACTATAAGTTATAATATGATTTGCACCTATTTATATGCCTACTCGAAAATCAAATTTCTCACATTTGCGACAGGACGAGCAACCCCGACAACCTCGATTTTCCAGATACATGTTTCAAATTATAATTGTTTCGTAGCATTTTGAACGATTGAAAGGTAATAAATTGATGAAATCACTTCATGAAAACGTTGAAATCGAAAACTTCAAAATCAAACAGAATTGGTTTAATACTATTACAACTCTGAAGTATAATTTGATTGGGCAAAGTAGCTTCATAGTGCCGTACATTTGTTTAACAACAATTTGAACGTAAACATAAACAATATATAGTTACAAGCATTATGAATACATATTGAGTTCGGTTTTTGTGTAAATATTGAAATAACATAAATATACATAAAATAAAGGTCAAATAAGAATTGTGTTTTTAATGTATAAGGACATAAATAAAATATATAGATCAAACAAGAATAATTATTACATCCGTATTAATTTCGGGTAAAAGTGTTTACCACATCTATTCGATCAGATTTAAAGAATTAAACGACTTGACCAGAAAAACCTGAAGAATAAAAATAATATTCTTTGTAATAATCTTTTAAAACAATATTATAATAATAACAACTCAAACATCCCGATGGTAAATAAAATGAATTTAAAACGAAAAAAAATCGAAGCAAATAAAAATCGCGTTTTCATTTTACACATATACTTCCAACGAAACGCGCCATTTCTCGCATTGCCTACCCCAAAATATATTGTGTCTGAGTAAGTTTTGAATGTAGTCGAACGTTGCACGTTACGTTCGTACGAATTCGAATACACGACAATAAAGTATAAACTATAAAGTGTAAGCGGTAAACACTTTATATTCTATTTTTTTTTT
>WHPZ01573328.1:0-16144 GCA_016617965.1 Macrosiphum rosae | reverse complement strand
ATCAATAGGTCTTATTCATTAATGAGTTCTGTTCCCATAGAATAGAATATTCAAAATTCTAATTGCTATTTGCATTCTTTGGTGATACTACTCTTTTAACTATTTTTGTCCATCAACCATTAGTTTATTAACAATTTTGTACATTGCATGTTGACACAACAGTGGTATGATTTAACATAATATCATGATGCTAATATCATACTATATATATGGCCTACATGAGGTAATTCAAAAAGTTCTGAAACAGTATTTAAAATCTTAAATCTTATACAGTAACCTTATCTGCACATACATTATTGTTTTAAATTGTTTAAAATAAATGATTACGTGTTAAAAACAGTATGTTTTCATAGTTATTTTTTAAAAATATTTTCATGAGTTTTCTAAACTAAACATGTGGACATAGTCTTTCTTAATTACCAGGCATTTGTCATTATCGATTATTTATCTTATGTATTTTTATGACCTAAGTACTTATGTCCTGAACTTCTTAATAATTAAGGTCTAGTAATACTTAAAAAAAGTAACTTTCGTTATTTAATTTTCATTTAATTTAATTGGAAAACGACTCAATTAAATCGTAGATTACTTCATTATTGAGTACCTAATAACTTCATAGCATTTTGATTTTTGACAAAACACTAAACAGTGCTATTTTTTTTAACAGGTACCTAGTGTTGTGTAGAATATTTTCTTAGCATCCAAGAAATATCTTATAAAGTTATCTAAAATCTGATATAATTATTATTAGATAGGTAGATTATTGTTTCAGATAACATCTTTTTAAAGTTACTGTTTAAATATTTCATAATTTTAAGTGTTCTTTTTTCAAATTCATACATACCAGTCACTAGACATTATCAATTATTTATCTTGTATGACTTTGGTAAGGTTTTGAACTTGCAGTGTTGCAACAAATGAGAGAACTTTAAGTAAACTTAAACTCATAAAAACCCACTTGAGGTTTACAATTAGTGACTCCAGATTAAATTCAATTATGATCCTTGGCATAGAGAAAGACGTAGTGGATAAAATTAATTTGAGCAATATTGTCAATAATTGGGCATCTTTAAAAAATCAAAGAATACAATTATTGTAATTTTTAAATTTTATTATATATTGATAATTGATATTTATATACCCTACAAAATTATAATTAAAAAAATAACAGAATTTTCATTTTAAATACACAATTGTTCTTTATTTTATAAAAATATAAGTGGTATATATAGGTTATTACTTATTACTAATTAAAAATATTATTGTATGCAACAAATTAAGATTTTTACAATATTACGGTGAGTTGTGAGTACCTATGTGGCTATGTCCTATTTACATTTAATATGTTGAATATTGATACTTGGTCATTTGCTTATTAGAAATAATTTTAATTTAATTTTTTTTTTTTCGGAAAATGAAAAAAAAATTTTAAATTCACCTTTTCAAATAGGTATTTTTTTAATACATTATAATGCTATAACAATATTATGCATTTCATTATTCAAGGGCCAACATTTACTTAGTTTTAATCTCGTTGTAGGCCCTGTGATCTAGCTGTGTTTGTCGAAAATGATTATTAATGTGAGTATTGTATGTATGTTGTATGTACCACTTCTGCAGTTCCGTATCGACGGTTGGCCACTCGTACGCATATATATACATGTTAAAAAGTAAAAAGACGAGTGTACGACCACATAATATAGTTAACCATAACTTACCTATTACTACATACATTGAATAAAAAATTTTAGTCGGCATTTTTCAGTTTATTCGCCGCCCCTTGATTTTCATCTTCGGGACGGCACTGGGTGTAACTATAATAACATACTGGAAATAGGTAGCTATTTAGAGGTGTGATAAATCCAATTCAAATATATTACAAAAATACAAACTCACCTATGTATATTTTATATCGCTACTATGACAACTTGTGAGGTTTTATAGTTTCCGATGACAGTAACACGTTCAACACAGTATATGACATCTTTACAATCTAAAATGAAAGGTTTAAAAATAAATTAAATACAATTTAAATAATATTTAATATTGTTGGTTCAGCTCCAAAATTTAGTTTTTACTTATATTATAATATATATTTATATATTAGATTCTTGTGCACTAAAAAATATTTTTTAAATAGTTATAAAATAAAACTAAAAACCTTTAAAATAAAATAACAAATGTTAGGTATGTGCTTTGTAATTTATATTAAATAGTGCACAACTGATTAAATAAGTTATTATAGTAGTAGGTATCATAGATAAAATAACACTATAAATAAGCAACGCCAATGCAATCATTTATGTATAGCTCATTATTTTAATTTGGATTTGAGTGATTTGACTCACTAGTGGCCAGTGGCGTACGCAGAATTTTACAATGGAGGGGGGGGCTTAAAAACTAGTTACAATTTTATTTTTATTTTGTCCAATCTAATAATTTCAGACGTTATTTGAGGTATTTTAAAATGTTTGTAACTTTTCAACTTTTTTGGTAGAAAAAATGCTCTGATCATAAGGTTCGATGCCCGACGTATGTTTTTGGAAGCAAATTGGATCTAGTTGGTACTTTTAGGAGGTCGAAATTCAAAATGCTAAGTCAGTGCTTTTTAACATAATTGGAGAAAAAAATGATTTTTAAATTTATTAAAATAGTTTGGTAACCAGCTTGGTTTTACCGTCTTCGCTTGGATTGTATTTGATTAATTAAAATTTTTTTTTCAATAAATGTCAATAAAAAAATTATTTATCCAGTCAAAAAGCTTAGAAATATATAATACGTAAGTTTTTATTATAGCTAAAATATTAAAGATACATAGACATCATGGTTATTTTTTATAAGCATTTAAAGTTCAAATTTCGTCAAACCACAATTAATTTGTAGTTCAAAACTTATAAAATATTTAATGTGTATAGCTAAGGTTAGACAATTTAATACAAGGTCTTTCATACAAGTAGTTCATACTTTTACCTAAAAATTTTACAGATAATTTTAGGAAAATTGGTATGCAAATACAAAGTTTTTTCAAAAATGAATTCATTCTGGTAAGACGTATATGAAATTTATGTCTTGCTTACTATAGTTGACAGTTGAAACTTGTTAAATATATTTTTTAAGTACCTAATAATAATACCGGCAATGGGGGGAGGTTCAGCTCGTTAGCCCCCCCACCTGCGGACGCCACTGCTATGATGGCAAAATACACGAGTAGATACTATTGATTCTTATTTTAATCTATGGTACTATCGAACAGTGGTTGTAAACGAATATATACTCAATTTATTTTGTTAGTAGGTACCTACCATTGATTATTGTACCAAGTAATATTAAGCATTTAAGTATTATTGAAATTAAATGTATAAATACAATTTTAAAGTTTATGAAGCTAGAAATATACCTACTGGTTTTACAATATTTTTTTTGTTTTACTATTTAAGTCATTATTTATGGTATTACGATTAAGCTATCCATATTGACTTATTATTATTTATACAATATTATTGTAGGTATTTACTTATATTCATTAATAACGTATAATTTAACACATTTTACTTTTTGTAGCACCAACAGCCACAGACTTGTCTTCTAATTAATATTTTAGTTCATAAACAAATAAAATTATTATAAATTATTATTATTGTATATACAATATTTGGCACTGCAATCAGATTTTTTTCAACTTCATAAACTTGTATCGTTGTGACTTGTGCTATTAGATGTGTACTTAAGTACCTATAAGGCTATACATTTAGCATTATATTAGGTGTTTTTATTAAACGTACTAATGATACATTATAATTATAATACTTAAAAATTATACTTGAAAATTAATTATAACCCTAATACTTATTCTTAAAACTATTTTAATAAATTAAGCAATATTTAATACATTTAAATGATTTTTATAGAATTCTATATAGACTGAGTTTATACAATATAGCCATATATAGGTACATATCTATTCATATTAATTGTCGTTTTAGATTATATTTTTTTTCTAAAGGAAACATCATCATGTTAATATGTTATCATAATATAAAGTTATAACCTATTTTATAATACATCATTTATTCACTTACCTTAAGAAGTAAATTTAAATTGATGGTAAAAATGTAACCAACTGTAAATTTTAAAGGTATTGTAACTCTGGTCATCATTATTAAAATAGAGCTTTGAAACGATTTGCTTACATAAAAAAATTCATTATCAAAAAGGACACGTAATATTTTATCGTGCTAAAAAATATTTAAAAAAATTATTAGATTTTCAAAAAATATACATTGCATATTTTTTTAAATTTTAAATATTATACTTACTAAATCCATAAGCTCACTTCCATAAAAAGTATATATTGTAATATTTATAACAGCTGCTGCACTGCTCGCTATACATATTGATAATATTACTTGATTAATATAACCCTAAAAACGGTATTATTTTTTAAATTATTATTATTGCATTAGGTACTTACGTAGGTAATTTATTTCAAAAAAATCATTTTTTTTTATGTTTACATTTAAAACTTGTTTTATACTTCGATATATATTGGTCGCATTGTATATTTTTTGCATTCCCTGTCTATTTTTTTCAATTTGCAACCTCTGGGGTTGGGTAATAAAATCTGTGTATCATTTACCCAAATATAGTCCCGATTATATTAAGTTAATAAAAATTATCATGAAGTGTGGACTTCTCGTTTTATGTTTATTCAATTAATTTTGAGAAATTAATGTTAAATAACAATTGTTCCATAAGGTCTTGTATATAATATTTTATGAATACTCACCCGAATAGCTTGAATCACAAAAGAAGTAGTCAAACCAAAATATATAGCATTGAATGACATTGACAGTAATATCGGTTTTGAAAATACAATCTTCATTGTACTAAAATATCTGAAATTAATAAAAATAACAGTGTGTAATCCATGGACCTTCATATTGACAGTTTTTAGTTTCTGTGAAGAATATAGTATTGGTATATTAATGATGTTTGGATATCTTATGTGGTTATTGTGTCTGACGAACCTTTAGGAACGGTAAAAATTCTCAATATAGTTAGTAGGTACATCGGGAGGAAAAAAGTAAAAATTCCCAGTACTTTTCAGAACAATATTAAAAAATTGATGAAAAACGGGCATGTTTACGCAAAACCAGCATTATACAAAATCATTTTGGTTTTTTTGTTCCAATTCAAAAATAAAAACTGTAGAGAACTGCAGTATTCAGTAAATATTAATACTAGCATTAAACATGATATCATTTTTAAAAGGTTTTGGTTCTTTTTGAGCTATTTATAAATAATATTTAAAAAAAAAAAAGTAAAAATTATTTGAAATCTTCGACATTTTTTATTTTATTTTCGATGAATCAAATTTTTGTTCGTTTGAAAATTGAATACAAAATCTCACATAAATAATTGTTCAGTGTTCTTGTGTTCATTAAAAAGTATTGAAATTGAAAATACGTCGGTAGGTACAATTACTTTTTTTTTTTTTATAAGAGTGATTTTAAAATATTGACAAAGTTCGTCAAAATCACGAATATAGATGTAGGTACACAACCATATACCTATTATTATTACGTGTCTGCATTATAAGCTTTATTTTCAAGTAGTAGACATATTATCGTTATAACGGACATTTATTGGACAACGAAATCGAGATCGGTCAGTCATCAATTATAACGCGGTATAGATTTTCCAACTCACGATAGTAACTTTTGATGTTGAACGATGGCATGTTTAAATTTTTGTTCGTCGTTGTCGACAACAGCTTCTCCGATCGTTTGTACAATGGTCTCTATCCCGTGTTTCAAAGCGCCCACGTAATATATGAACGTCGTGTTTATGAAACAAAGTTCGACGTGCGCTATGTACACGGATATCGCGTACGCCAAGTATTTGAACGCGTAGATCACGAGATTGTCGGCGTCCATCGGCAAGACGTCCAGGTAAGGATACGTGAAGGGGTCTCCGACGCGTACCGAATCGTAAAAAACCGCGTACGTGACCGGGAATATGAGAAAAACGTTGGAAGCTATCAGGTGGTATTCGGTTATCATGTTTATCTTCGACCGGTAGCTGTCCGGTATCCCCAGCCGCGTCGAGTACCGGTGCATCTCGCGGATGTGATTCCGGTGGTAGAGCCGAAAAGTGATGTTCAGCAGTATCACGCACTCGATCAGCATGCACAAGAGCGCGAACAGCTGGATGGTCACGCTCTGCTCGAAATGCACGATCGACAAGTACGCGGCGATGAAGTAATAGAACGTGATCGAAAATTCCAAGTACGTCAAGCAAAGCATCAACTTGCTGTCGGTGCACCCGGTCATTTGCAAGAACATGTCGATGGTGTCTATGCGTCGCATCGCTGAAAGCCTTTACTGCTGCACTGTGGGCGCACAGGGTGCGAACGTTTCTTTTTATATGGGCCCGTGTATCCACGCGTAATACGTAAATAAATAAATAATACGTATAAAATTATTGATGCAAATAAGGTAGGTATAATACGTGATTAATAATAAAATACTAGACACAACTAGCCCTAAATAATATATATATACATATAGGATGTCTGTGCGTGTCGAATTAAAAACTATAATTTCAAAAAGATTTTAACGGTCTTGGTTTCCGTACACCTATAAAAGTGGGTTAAAATATGACGTGAAAATACACGATAAATTGATAATATAATATAACAAAAAGAGGTAAAATAAATAAGAGGTAGAAACATGACCGTGACAAAGGTATTCCTAATAAATATTTAGTTGATTATTGACCGCGATAAGTTTTTTATTTTATATAAAAACAAACGATATATACCTACAATTTTCTATATGGCGGCTACGCATCTTTATATCAAGCCGCAAATGCTAATTTATTGGCGATCGTGTTTGTATGTCAATTATATAGATATGAGTTAAAAAAAAAAACATGTTATAAATGAAATCGTCTAGACACTTTTAATTGATATGAATTATGAGCTCGTATTTTGAGATTTGACAACATATCAATCAATAAAATATTATAAATGTTAAATCTACTATATAGGTATTGATAATATCTAACTTTGTATAAGTGTTTGCCTTTAGCTTTATTGGGATGCTGAAGGGATCCTGTCATTCCGGTATGATAAAATAACGATATTGTGTAAATAAACCTTTACTTACCTAGTTGGCTAGTTACGGACTGTTATGATAATCAGTGTTGTAAAGTATTTGAGGAGTAAAAGTATTTTCTGTATTGAATTCTTTTTTAAATACTTTTTATTTTGAAGTATTTGAATGGTAATTGAAATACTTTTTTTTACTATTGAATACTATTTGAATACTTAGTTTTTATTCTTTTAATTCTTAATTTGTTTCTACTTATAATTATATTCTTGTTAAATAAAAACACATACAGACAATAATTTGGTATCGTTTTTTGTCGATTAAATGTTTTTTTTCTCCAGGAGACAGTTTATTGTCGACGAAGATCGAAAAGATACATCTGTAGTTGGTATCACTATAATTAGCTTAAGTCAATAACAAAATATATGATATGTAAACTATACTTTATAGTGTATACTTTATAATTATTTAACTACCTATACGAAAATATTATTACTAGGTAATTATTAGTATCTACTATATATTTACCAAGACAACTTTTATCAATAATTATCATTATCGTTTATCGTCGACGGCGGTATGACTGTATGAGATATCCAAATACATATTATGGTTTTGAATTAATATACAACTTTGTAGAGAAAAGTTCATTGTTGTGGTGCAACTGACATGACTGATCAGAATTTTGATTGTTGAACAAATCATGTTTTTAAAATGCAATAAACAAATTTTTGATTATTACAAATTATTTCAGCACTACAAAGTAAAAAGAATTTTTTTTTTTTTTTGTATTTGAAGATTATTTCAAATACTTTACTATTTATAGTATTTGGGTGGTATTTTAAATACTTTATTTTAAAAGTACCTATTTGAGTAATTACTTAAATACTTTTAAAGAGTATTTTTTACAATACTGATGATAATGTACCTATGTGGCTTACATCCCTTCCAATTCACCGACGGCCATCACCATATTCTGAAGGAAAAATGGGCGTACATAAAACACAAGCTTATAAGTTATAATTATCCATCGCTACTATAAAGGTATACTTTAATAATTAATTTTCAATCGTTCGTCAATAAATAAAGTATATTGTTTTGTAATAATAGCACTGTATATATATTATATATTGAACCTGTACGCCTACATCAGACTTAGCGTGCCGTAAATATTAGCGTGGAAGGTAAATTTTCATTTTTTTTTTTTTAATAACACACCTACCTAATTAGATTTATGACCTATATATTACACATATAAGAAAATATATTTAGTTTTCAACTTGATTACAAAAAGTAATTTAGTAGCTTACATAAATATTATCTTCTTAAATAATCCGCTTCAAGTGGACCCACCTTATCCACTCCTAACTTACCTTTATCATAATATCATAGAACGCGTATTTATTATAATCTGTAAAATATTAAATTTTTATTTTGGATGAAACTGTTTTACTTTATGGTTTTTTTAAATATTCATATTTATTTTTTATGGATCAAATTGCATAAGTCATAAACACACATAACAAATAGTGTTATTTTTTACGAGAAAAATAAATATGATCATGCATTTACATATTATTGCGGTAGAGACAACAGATTATTATTACTAAAAGCAGACATTTAAAAACATTACAGAGCCAGATTGAAACCTGGAAATATAATAGTTGTTGGTTGTTCAGTATTCAGTATGTATGCAATTCTATATTCTTCACGTCCGAAGGTCTCTAACTGTTTCCCCAAATATCCTCTAGTATATTCTAGTGGATATCCTCAAGCCGTTTGGTCCCAAATAGTATACTATAGGACGACTTCAATTAATTTCATTATTTCATATTCGTCATGTTGAAATAAAATAATTTGGGTGAAGGTAGTTTTTGAATTTTTTCATTATTCTGTTTGCACTTGCTCTCCGCCGGCATCAATCGATGCAATATTTGAATGCACTATACCCGTGTGCATTATAAGTTATAAGCATAGACAATATAAGATATAGACCATTCCTATATTAACAAAATAAGGGCCGGTTTAGGGGTCATGGTCCGGAAAGTGTAGGACGAGACACAGTCTGTTTTTATATTATTATAGTGATCTCAACCCACTCCCCAGCAAGACGTTTTATCATTATTTGTATTTTTATTCAATTGATAAGACCCCTTGAATCCCATAGCCCGCATACTATTAGTTTAAGGTCTATGTTGAAACCTCAAAATATCAAAATGTTCATTCTCGCGTTATACATTTTGGTGGCCTGTCCATACTTATATTATATCTATATAACAAAATGCATATTTTTTCATTTTGCTCGGTGACTACCTTTGTACAGTGTGCAGTCCTAGCTCTAGTACAGTATTTAGCAGCATTGTACACACGAGCCAAAGCAGTAGTGCTAAGCCTATTCTGTGCCCTACATTCCCTGTAGCTCGTTCCAGTTAATTCGTCCATAACATTGCTTGATTTAAATCGTTAGTAGGTACTCGTTACCCATGCAGTGGTAACATTTCTGTTCACCTCTAGACTCTAGTTCCACTCCCAGTATTTTTAGTAATTATTTTCTGGTAGCGTTCTATTAATGAAAACTCCTTCTTGAAAACTATAAGGGTATTTTAAAAGTATTTTTTTTTTTATTTCATTCGAAATTAATGTGTAAACGTAAACTATAATTGACAAAATTGTTAACTTTATTATATAAAATCAAAAAAAAAATTCAAATCGATGCGAAATTGGAGGAAAGGATACTAGTCAGTCACTCAGTTAATATTTCAAATCGGGATATGGTAATTGGTAAGGTATGCAGAGCTGCAGTGTTCTATTTATTCTATACACTGCACAGTGGATCCACAATCGAAAAAGTCAACTTTTATTCTGTTAACTTTTCCAAATAGACCTTATACGAGTATAAGGTCTATGCTTTTCCCTAAATCCCGCCTTTTAAAAACACAAGGAGAATGTAAGTCTTTTTCATCGTATCACACGGATGATAACAGATATTGTTATTATGATAACGTGAATCACAAATCTCGATTCTCGATATTCGATTTTAAATTAATGTTTTGTACTTCTACAAAACTTCATAGCTATAATATTTATTATTTAATGTAATATATTAATATGTAATATAATACAAGTCTCATAAAATAATAATATCTTTATTTTGTTGTATACCTATATTATAGTCGTAGTGGAACTAAGTTATAATTGAAACAAAATGGTTGTGAGAGCGTATAATGAAGAACTAGCATATCTGGAGAAAAAATCTCCATATAAATGGGAAATAAAGAAAGGATTTCAACCAAATATGAAGGTATGCGTATGGATTTTCTTAAAATGTTTTTGGTTTTAATTGGAAAATGTTCATTTCTATAGGTTGAAGGAGTGTTTTATGTTAATAAATTTTTGGAAAAACTTATGTTGGAAGAGTTACAAAATGCATGTCGACCAGGAATGATCGGTGGATTTTTACCTGGAGTTAAACAAATTGCTAATGTGGCTGCGTTACCTGGCATTGTTCATAAATCTATAGGGCTTCCAGATGTACACTCTGGTTATGGATTTGCTATAGGTTAGTTTAGAGTAATTTTTTTCTAAATATGTAAGAAAGTACAGTGTACTCTCAATTATCCGCGTAATAGGGTGACCTAACATTCACGGATAAGCAAATTCTATGGATAATCCTCTAAATTCAAAACAAAAATTCAATAATTAAATTATTAAAAAATTAGAATTATGTAAATATTGTAATGTTATATAATATGCTATATTTAAGGAAAATTAAATGAGAACTTCTTTTATTTTTATTTTTTGGGTTAACCGATAACCTGATAATGTGGGTTGTACGTTAATTGCATTTGATGTACATGGTTCGTTCTTCAGAGCAGATAATCGAGAGTACACTGTAGTTGAATTTCCAAATGATTCTTACTGGGTTTTTTATATTATAGTATTATACGTACAAATTATAATAATTATTAATGAAAATTGATTTCACTTATAGATATGCATTATGCGTATGTACAGTATTAGTTTTCAATAAGCATTAATTTTTATTGTTCTTTATAATTTTCATTTTGTTCTTAGGAAATATGGCTGCATTTGATATGGATGATCCTCAATCTATTGTTTCACCTGGTGGTGTAGGATTTGACATAAATTGCGGTGTACGATTACTCCGGACAAACTTATTTGAAAAAGATGTCCAGCCTGTCAAAGTAATTCTATAAATTATAATACTAATTTAATTTTTACCATCAATATATTTTGATATGTAATATTACCACAATCCTATTTAGGAACAATTAGCTCAAAGCATGTTTGATCATATTCCTGTTGGGGTAGGATCAAAAGGAATCATACCGATGAATGCAAACGACTTAGAAGAAGCACTTGAAATGGGGATGGATTGGTCTCTAAGAGAAGGTAAACATCAGGTTATATAAATTAAAATTTATAATAATAATTAATAATTATATTTATATCAGGTTATGCATGGGCTGAAGACAAAGAACATTGTGAAGAAAATGGTAGAATGTTGAATGCAGATTCGTCTAAAGTTAGCATGAGGGCTAGAAAACGAGGTTTACCGCAGGTAAATTATTAATTAAGAATATTGCATAGTTAAGCCAGGCATGTCAATCTCAAAGTATTAACTGAGATAAATATATTGAATAGATTAATATGTTAATATGTGGGCTGCACATAAAAATGTATTGAAAAAAATAATATTTTATTCATTACTTACAATATTATACAATACTAATATTTATCCGATTACAGTTTATCAGAAGATAAGACAGAAAAGTAATATAATGCATACCTATCTCTAATATAGTCATGACACTAAATTACAATTAGAGATTTTTAGCGGAGCGATCATTGTATTGATTTCACAATGATGTGTTTTTATTTTGAAAGAAAATCAAATTAAATTTTTATGAGCTCCTGAAGTTTATATTTTTACAAGATTGGATATTCACTCGATTTCTCGTGCAGCAATTTTTTTATTTTGTTGTAATTCAAAAACGAAAAACCGTAGACACTTGAAATTTATATCATATGTTTATTGTATCAATTCCTATACTTGATAAAATTTGAAAATATTTTGATTCGTTTTGAGTTGTTTACAGAGATTTTAAATTTTTTTTTGTTTTTTTTTCTATAAATTTCAATAAAATTTCATTCATTAGGTCAAAAAGCTTGAAAATTTAATATAAGGCTCTTGATATATTGTTACTTTAGAAGTTGATAAATATTAAAAATACGTATGCACAAATTTTTTTTACAAGTATTTATAGTTCAAATTTTGACAAAATTTATCAAAATTTAAATTAAAAAATGTATAAAATGTTCAACTTTTATAGCTAAGGATTGAAAATCTAAAACAAGGTTCTACTTAAATAGGTAAATAAATTACTTCTTTCACAATAAGATCACTAAATATACTTAGTAATATATCATAAGATGACTGACCGTCTTCACCCATAATCGTTTTTTGTGTACAATAATATCATATCATTAAACTTAAATTTAACATCAACCATTACTGTGACCCACTTGTAATCTACTGTGCAGTAGAGCGATACCTACTTGCTCACTTTTTTTATATATTTTTATTAATTTATTTTATAAAATTACAATTCTTCATTAATATTAGTATTTATTAGCTATAAAAAAATGAGACGTTGGCCACGTGTTTGAGATGCCTGGTTTAAGTGCTAAATAAAATTATTGTTTTGAATTTTTCAATATTTGTATGCTTTTTTATAGTTAGGAACATTAGGAGCAGGTAATCACTACGCAGAAATACAAGTAGTTGATGAAGTTTATGATAAATGGGCAGCAAAGAAAATGGGAATTGAAAATATTGGTCAAGTATGTGTTATGATACATTCTGGAAGTCGCGGTTTTGGACACCAAGTGGCGACTGGTATTATATATTGTATTATATTATGATATAAGGTGTGGGTAAAATTGAATTTTAAGCTCGATATAAATACCTCTTATATTAAAAATATAAAAATATAAAACACATTTTATAAAAGACTTTCTTGCTTAATATTTTTAGTGATAGATAAAATTCTTAGTGGATAATTCTCCGTACATACTAAGCCGCTCAGCTTTTGTTTAATAAATCTTAATATGTTGTGAGTCATCCCTGTAAATCCATTGATAAGTACATTTATACGTGCATATTTTTTATGTCTAGCTCAGATTAAAATGCTTTTCCATATTTTTTCTAGTGGTCATATGGTATTCAGTGTAAGCACATTATATTGTGTTGTATGACGTTTTTAAATTTTATAAAATTATGTGTATTTTTCCAATTTAATTAGTTCTTAGGTTATGTTTTCATGATTTTACTTAAATTATTATTTCTTTTTTAAGAAATAATTTAGTGTCTTAATATCTTAAGACAATAAAACATAAATACAACCTTAGTTGACAGTTGTCAACCAATTTTAATTTCTATAAATGTTTAATTTTACATTAAAAGATCTTCCAGTTTCAGCAATAATGGTGTTACTGATATTAAGAAGTTACAGCTTATTATTTGTTATGTACTTGCATACAGTATATGAACATATTGGAGTGCATATTTGAACTTTTTAATGCATTTTCTTTGTTCAGTTAAAAGACAATTTTAATGAATATAGGCTGGATTCTAGTGTATCTAAATCCGGGCTCTTAGAACAGTTTTGAATTAAAAAATAATTTATGTACAAATATTGAACTAAAAAGTAAAACTGATATTTTCAAAACTTATATAGAAAATACATGGGCATAAATGATTATTGATAAACAAATACATTTGAATAGTATATTAATTATAATTTATAAAAATAAACCAAATAGTAAATAGTATGATTTTATTGGAAAGAAAAATGTATTTAAGACTTTCTTTACTTAAGATGCTTTACTGGAAATGGAAAAGGCTATGGCACGGGACAATATTGAAGTTAACGACAGACAATTAGCTTGTGCTCGTATCAATTCCAATGAAGGTCAAAATTATTTAAAAGCCATGTCAGCTGCTGCAAATTTTGCTTGGGTGAATCGAAGTTCAATGACTTTTTTAGCACGTCAAGTATGTATAGTGACAACAATATTGTCAATTTGTTTATAGATAATTAATTAGTATTTATTTTTTTTAAAGGCTTTTGCAAAACAATTTAAATTGACTCCAGATGATTTAGACATGCACGTCATATATGATGTATCTCATAATATTGCAAAAATGGAACAACATTATATTGATGGAAAACCTAAACACTTATTGGTGCACAGAAAGGTATTTAGAACATGGGTTTATAGAAGTTATTAATTACTGTATTTTAATAATATGCTATTTGTTCAACATTATTTTATTTATTGTTTCAGGGATCGACAAGAGCATTTCCGCCTTATCATCCTCTTATTCCAGTTGACTACCAACTAACCGGTCAACCAGTATTGATCGGTGGAACCATGGGTACCTGTTCATATGTGTTGACTGGAACTGAACAGGGTATGAACGAAACATTTGGGTCTACATGTCACGGAGCTGTAAGTGATTTTTTTTATTCAATTTGTTTACTTGTTTAGTTTTAATATATTTAAAGAGATGTTTTTTTATTCCAGGGACGTGCATTGTCGAGAGCTAAATCTCGTAGGAACATAGACTATAATGATGTATTAGAAAAATTGCAGCAACAAGGGATTGCCATTCGAGTGGCTTCGCCTAAATTAGTAATGGAAGAAGCACCTGAATCGTATAAAAATGTTACTGATGTAGTAGACACTTGTCATGAGGCAGGGATTAGTAAAAAGACCGTAAAGTTAAGACCAATTGCTGTTATCAAAGGATAAAAATAAGTTTTCTTTTACCTCTATAATTTATAAATTACATCTAATTACATGTATATTTTGTATTATATGTTCATAAACAACATTCATATTATGTAAATGTTTTATCTATTGCCATTTACTATTGGCTATATAGCTAAGTATAATATTTTTTCCAAATTTCAAGTTTCTATGATCATTAATTTTTGAATTATAACTAAAAACCAAAATCGATTTTGGTATTCCCATTCATTGAATTTTTTATGTTAGTTTTTCTCAATCTTTTATGAAATTACTGGGATTTTTGACCTACCCAAAGTACCAATCAGATCCAGAAATTTTGACCAGAAATTAACCTCAAAGTTGAAGTTTAAAGTTAATTTTCTGCACCAAAATATGATGAACTGATGACGGATACTACATGTATTTTTTTTTACTCACAGTATAAGTTTTATATTATACTTATTTATATGTTTCAACTAACTACTTGTGTTCTGTATATTTAATAGGTTATTGTTATTAATACCATATAATGTTGTAGTTTGACTGTCTGTGACTCTGAATGTTTGAACAAACAATTTTATGATATCGTAGTACTATATCCATTAGCCAGTACCCAGTCTGTATGCTGTAGTAACATAATTGTGAATTAAATAAGGTTTTCATGAGTTTCCATTAAATTTTTACGTACTTTGGTTAAATATGCAGGTAAATTTAATTTTCATGGCCACCATAAACGACCCTAATGTAGCCTTCCAAAACCATTAATTGATGAAATGATGACTGCTATTTTTAATTTTTAATACATTCATACACATCTATTACTTGTATAAATGCTGTAATTGTTATTTGTTAGGTATACTTATTAAAACCAATATATAGGTATCAGGTAGGTACTATTTAATATTTATACCCATGCAGCAATTAGGTGAAACAGGCTACATTTAAAAATTATTTCAAACACTTTGTGAGAGTTCTTCAGGACCAGAATATTTGTCTCAATGAGTTTTATTTTGTTACATAAACAGTTTATTATTTTATTCTTATTACTAAATTAAAACAATTTCACAACAAATATTCAATTATAATACTAATAATAGTCATGTAGTGTCATTTAAAGTTTTGAACTCCTCGATAACATAATATGGATCTTCTGTGATAAAAGACAGACTGAACCTAGGTACCTAGCATTTTTTTATAACATTTTATTCAAGCAA
>WHPZ01573325.1:0-22314 GCA_016617965.1 Macrosiphum rosae | reverse complement strand
AATATAAACAACCAGTGAAAATGTCATGTATCTACAGTCATTTTTTCTAAAGCTACACCAAAAACCAATTTTCTGAAAAATCGATTTTGCGTAAAAATTCCCGTTTTTCCTTAATTTTTCTTTTGTTTATCTTGGCGCTTTTGAAAAGTACTTGGAATTTTAAATTTTAAATTTTGACCTCCTCAACGCACCAACGATATTCACTTTCCAATCGAACAAGATATTGAAGTCGAAAATCGAAGCATTATTTCGACTACTTATCGTGTGCACAGACACAAAAATAAAAAATTAAAAAAAAATTGTAAAATCAATACATTCATCATTCCACTCAGAATCTAAAAAACAAAATTTATATATTAGTTACATGACTATAATATTATAATGTAGGTATAGTGATGACTGATGAGCAAACAAAAAAAAATTAGCAACATCAACAACAAAGATAATTTTATGAATTTATAATAAAATATTAAAATGTATCTTTTTGGTTTTCACTGTTGATTTGTAAATTGTAAAAGCTTTTTTCAGGTCCTCTAGAATATTTTGCCTAAGCCTAGCGCCGGCCCTGGTACCCTCACATATAATTTACTTACATTATATAGATAGGTTTTCCTCTATGTGAGAATTTGGTGTTTTACAACAATTCTAAAACAATTTGGTTTCAATTTAGTTAAATCTATTTTTGTGAAAAAACATTTCAAAATATGTATAGCGCATTCTGTTGACTCTTACGTTATGGCTTAGTTGGTTCATGAAGACCCTCTCTCTATCCGATTTTATGAAAATTAGATTAACGAACACAAAGTGGAGTACATACCTACAACCTACGTTAAATTAGTCATTCTTAATGACTCATTCAACCTAACAAAATCTGATAGTTCGTACTTCGTAATTTCTTTTAGCATCAACATAGAAGTTCGTAGGATAGACTATACAGTGCCCCTGAAATGTTTACAGTATTTTCTAGTTTCTAGAACCTTCTATCATTTACGTGGATATATATTTATAGGTTATTTACTGATCGATATTTATCTTAATTTTACTACCTGTATTTTGTTTTATTTATTACAAAATGCTTAGAATATTACATATTTTTTTTTTTTTGTAATTATCAGGTTGACCGCCATGAGCAGCCCCTATTTAGGCTCTCACTAGTTTACTTCCGTACGCCACAGGTTTTTTTCATAGGTTTGCTTGGAAACATTTTTGACGATTTAAACAAAAATTGAAAAAAAATCTAATAATGATATCTGCAAGCATAGAGCACCCCGAACGGGGTCTCAATCGTCAATCCTACTAATATTTTTGAGAACCCAAATAGATTCTCAACATCGTTTTTAAGTAACTTAAAAAAGAACCCATGTATATTTATTATATTTTTCTATCGTAGTAATGATTAATAACTATTATATTTTATATCAGTAAATAAGCATACCTATAAATATAATTAATAATTTCTTTAGTAATATCACTGTCCACTAATTATACATGGTTAATATAATCTGTGGTAATATGTTATCATAACTTACCAGTTACAATAACCTTATTTTTGCCAAAATTATGTGAAATCAATAATAATAAATATAAATTTGTAACTGTAGAACATAATATTCGTAATGCATATGGTATTTTAAATTTTACTACTTGATGTGCTTAGAATAAATTTTAAGTTTACAATTGATAGACAATAGTACTTTATTAATGAAATTCCCACAAATCTGTATACTAGTGATGATTTAAAAAAAAACCAAATCATTAACCATTGATTATCTATTTACAAAACATATTATTTTTTATCCATAGTACTATGAAAAATAAGAAAAACTAAAAAGAAAGAATGTTTAATATTAGTAGGTATAACATTTTTAATTATTAGCAGTTGCAAATGTACATTTAGTTAGTTTTTAATTTTTATACATTTTATGGCTTCAAGATATTAAGTTTATTGTTTAATTTCATTTAAACTTTATTTCAGAATCTATGGTATATAATTGTTAAGTCCATAGACAATTATTCTCGACAAGAAATTTTGTCCAACAATGAATAAATAAATGTATTGTTTATTATGATTTATACTAGACAACTAGGCTTGGAACTTTGTTATATTATTTAAATATCTAATAGTTAATGGATACTTTGAGACTTCAGACATTGTTAAATTGTATACCTAACTAAAGTTTAGTAAAAATTTCAATTAAATCTATTAATTTAAGATTTATAATAAGTAAAGGCAATATGTTTTTTATTAGTAGAAAATACATAGCTATCCTTACTCCTTAGAACACAAAAATATCCATGTGATATAATGAAATAATAGATTAAATTTAAACAAATTTTTAATAGTTAATATAACATTATAACCAATGATTATTTCATTGAAATTGATGTTAGATTGAATTGGTTAGGTTAGATGATAAGATATAACAGTTGATTTGACATAACATCTTTCGAACAATTATTAAATTATGTATTTATTTAAATTAACTAATTTTTGATTAGCCTTTCACTAACAAAGTATACAGTCACCGTAACTATTGTACTCTTATGAAAGCCAAAAGGTGCACGAAGAGACACTATGTTTTCATTTGCGTACAATTTATTAGTGATACAGATATTGACATAATGACATTGAACACAGTTTTTGATATTAATGAAACTAAGTACAATATAAAAATAAATAAGTTAGAATTTATATATTCTGTTTATTTATATTTGATAGTAAATTAATGTGACAATTCAATAAGATAAAAAATTATTTTGCAAATATAAGTAAACAAATATTATTCAATATCATTCATATTACTTATATTATTTCATTAATTATTGTTTTTTTTTAATTGTGTAGGTATAATATAAGATAATAAGTATATTAAATATTTTATTTAGAGTTAATAACACTAATTAATTTATTTTAAATATCACAATATTAATATAAAAAAAATATTTTGCTGCATCACTAATATTTATACTCATTAAAATCTGTAATTAAGTATATTAATATATACATTAAGTTTTTTCTATTTTAATTTATAATTTTGTTAGTAATTTTTATTTATAAATATTAGTTAACCTAATTTTTGTATTGAGGGTTATATTAATGGTTTAGAGTTTTGATTAATTTGTATCCAAATGAATATTAAAAATATTAATACTTGAAATTAAAAAATGTATGATAAATAAAAAATTGTTATTGAAGGAAAATGTCCTTAATAAAAAAAAAATACTTAAGTAGTTTTATAATTATTATTGTTAAAAAATTGTATTGTACATAATATTATATAACAGCATGTAAATGTTAAAAAAAATTTACATAACTAACATTGTACAAGCGAACAAGAGTAGGAGGGATTACAGAAAATACAATATATTTTCTTCAGTATAGTAGTTTTCCTTGCAGTCACTATCATTTATAACTGCAAGTCAATAGTAATCATTGTTCACATTTATGTATTAAACATTACAACTGATTCGTTGTCTTAGTTTTCATTGTCAAGCTCTGATTTACGCCGTCGTTCAGTCTCTGTGGCGGAATATTGCTCAATGAGCTTAGCTAGAGTCTTTTTAGCACGCATCGATTCCAGGCGGGTGTTAACACGGCTTGACCAGCATTCTTTCATCGTCAGCACTACAGTCTTTATTATCTATATGAAACAAACAACAGTAAAGAAAACAATCATTATACTAAGCCATTTATCAATATTCATTACTAGAAAATAAGTAAGTCAGCTTGGACCACATTTTAATCAAAAATAGATGGTGCAAATGTTAAGAAAACAAAACAAAACGTACCGGGTCGACACACCACTCAGCCGCTACGCCAGGACGATTCTGTTCAGGATCAGCAGAACATACGACACGGCGCATGTCTTCAAATCCAGGGTCCCAGCCAACGCCACGGTCTTGGTACGGTGCTCGGTACACGTATGGGTTGTATCTGTTATCTGTAAAAGGTTGTTGTTGATTGTCATTTGGTTGTTGCGTAAAGTGTCCAACGTCAGATGCGATGAGCGTCCTAGACAGGACTTCCCACATGACAAGTCCATAAGAGTACATGTCACATCTGCAATATGCCCTAAAGCACAGAAAAGCAGGCGAAGAAGAATCAGCGGCGGCGATAGATTCAGCAGTGGAGGAGGTCAAAGATGCCACCGTCGCCGTAGTGGACGCAGAAGCCAATGCCAATGCAATCGAAGTGGTTATACTGAAAACAAAACACATGCAATTAAAATGATACGGTTTCAACAATTGAATTGATAAAATTTAGTCACACTACAGCAGGATATAACACTATCTCACCTGTCATCCAAAACCTCAGGCGCCATGTACCGCTTTGTGCCCACTCTCGTATTTTGGTTAGCACCTGCGGCTGCCGTTAATTGAATTGGGAGAGTCGCATCCTGGCTAGTGACGGCCATTCCAAAATCAGCTACACAACAAGCACCCGTTTTTGCGCATTTTACCAGCACGTTTTTACTCTTTATGTCCCGGTGCGCGATTCCTGGTTTACCCTATTCATAAAATAATACAAATATTTCATGTACACGTAAACAGGTTGAAACATTACATCTATATCTAGATAAGACAATATTTCCCCACTGTCAGTTGCGGAGTTTAGGGGTTGTCATAATATGTACTCATGTGAAATCAATAAGCAAGGTGTAACTGGGGTGCTGTGATGTATAATTTATAACATTTATGATATAACGCAGATAATTGATATTAATGAGAAAATTAGCATAAATATTACCTGCGTGGCGTGGATTTGATTGTGCAGGTGATTCAACCCGCAGGCCACCGTGTACAGTACGTTTAACATTTGTTCCACCGTGAGCGGCGGTCTGTCGCGTTCGATGTCATATCCATTGCATGTAGCACCAGCGGCTACGGCAGCAGGGGTCTGCAGAAAATCGTATAATGATCCATGCTCATGATAGTGGGTAATGAGTAGTAACTGTGTGTATGAGTTGCTTGAAGTCATGATGTCGGAACCAATAAACCCTAATATATTGTCGTGCCTCATCAGGACTGTGCTGTAATTTGATAAGAATCAAATAATTAATATTAACGTTATAGTCGGTGGTGTATATCAGCTAGAAATTAGTTAGTCAATACCAGTGAAAAGTTATCCCGCAACGGGATAATGAACCATGTCAATGGCACAAATATACCGGTGAGTTCTTTTTAATACCGGTTTGACAGACTGAATTTCCAGCAGGACATACTCTACACATAGGAAAATTAACAGATCAAAAACCTGTAGATTTCTGTCTCTCGCTTCCATGATGGTTCGTCTTTCGATAAGAATATTTTTACGGCCACGTGCTCGTGACCACCATTCCAGTAAGTGGCTCGCCAAACCTCACCATAACGGCCCTTGCCGACGAGTTGCCCAAGTTGTATCTGCTTGGCCATAGTACGTTGAACTAACACGGGCATACCATACCCGCTGCCACTGGTATCTTCTTGGAAATCTTTTGGAAGGTTGTCGTTCCGTCGTTGGTATGGTGGTGGCAAAACATCATCATTGACCGTCAGCTCGGTCATGGCAGCCGGTGAGTACTCTGTTGTGTAGGACGGTCGGTTGCTGCTACTGCCGTATGTATTTTCATCACCAGCTGTGTTCTCGTTGGTTACCACGACGCCCTTGAGCAAGTCGACCATGGTTAAAGCGGTCACGGTGTGTGGTTTCCTCCTACCTCTCTTTTTCCCTTCGCAACAAGATGATGATGACACCACTGATGACAATGACGACGACATTGACGAAAGCGACAAATGCCGGGGTCTCTTTTTATCACTATCATCACTGTTACCATCGTCGTCGTGGCGAGTACTCCGATTTCGACGTTTGCTCCTTCTACTACTTCTCTTTCGCCGTTTCCTCTTCCTCAAAGTGAATGTGGCCACGATAATGACGACGATCAGTAACGCCGCCACGGAGATGGATGACCATCGCCACCAAGCCACAGCCGCGAGCAGAGAACCTTTGTCGTCTATAGCTGAAAAGCTACCGCCCGATAACAATGGAAACGGACCGTCGTTGCAGCGATCACGGCCATTACAACATTCGATTGTATAGCTAGGTGGTTGTGGCTGGCCGGCGGATGCGGATGAATAAGTATGCGACGACGTCCAAACCATGGACCGAGGTTGCTTTGAGCTATCATTGTTTTTTGTTGTCGAATCATTACTAATAGCACCCATGCAAGGATGCAGTTCTGCTTTGGTTCGGGTTGAATGTCGGTGGCCGCTACCATGTCCACCACCCATACAGCCACGACTGATGCGCACGACACCACCGTTTTCACGTACTTTTGCTTTCCAGCACTATATAAAACGATAGCGGGAAAAATAAGTGTGATCAAATTTTAATTACAACAATAAATAGTGGGTGACGCTCTGCTGTTCAGTAGGTTACAAGTGGATCATTGTAATGAATGGTTTTAAGTTTGAATTCAATGATTTATGATATTTTACCTATACGATAAACGATTTTGAGCTTAAACAGCTTGTCAGCCTAAGATATTTTATATTATACTTAGGGATATTGTTATTATTGATAAGGTGAGTTGAATTAAAATTATTTGTGCATAATACACGCTAATTTTTTAAATTTTTCTTTTGGACACCTATGTATTATTGTAACCAGTTAAGAACGATGGTTGAACCCCCTAAGCCCCCCCTCCTTAAGAGCACGCCCATGCTGATATTGTTAACTTGTAAAATAGTTATTATAACTAGATATTTCAAATTTAGTAATGAATCGGTCACAATAAAGGTCCTATTGAGAAAAAACAGCGGACTCTGTGGTGAAGGCTGCGTTATTGTACCTTTGTCGATGAAATAATAAGAGCCTTTGAATCACTATGCCACTTAACAGACGGCTTTAGGCAGGCATATGCTGAGTTATGTCGGCCCAAGGGGCGGATTGGTTGGAGGACAGTTTGGTACATATTGTATCAATAATAAATGAAATACTCACGCGCACGGCCCCTGAACACAAGTTTATTTCTTCGTCCATCTTATCCAAGTTACCGTTGTCTTGTGTCAGTGGCTGGCCTCCATCGGACAAACAGTAAGACTGCTCGTTGAAGTTAGAGTTTTGCTCGTCCCACTGAGCAGGCAATTCGCCCGAACATGACATGCAAGTCAGCAACTCAGTTAGATTCTCCTGGTCGATGTCATTGTCGTCGTCGCCACCGCCCGTCATGGACAGCAGCGAGTCACCGCTATCTTTTTCGCTATCATCCTCATCGTCAGCGTTGAGACCGAGGCTTTCAAGCCTTTCCTGTTCGGCCATCTCCATCGAGAGGTACAGATCCTTAGATGACATATGCCCTCCAAGTTTTTTCTGCTCTCCGGCAGGCCCTTGTTCTGCGGTAGCCACCGGTTCGCCTGTATTACAAGACAAAACGTTAGATAAACATTACTAAAACATCCATAAACAGGAATCGACAGCTAATAAATGTAATTAATGCATTAATGTAAATATATACCAACAATTATAGGTTTTTATTATATTTTTTAAGTAATTCTGTCCATGACTTGTATGAATGCTGAACAACATGTCTAACTATTAGAGAACTTGTCTCAAGATTGTGCATACTGTTTAATTATTATTAACATTTCAAAATTTGTCTATTATATTATTCGATATAAATCATACATTTTGAAAACCTATTCTGAGCTGATCTTAACTTACAAAATGTTGTAACATAAATAATATTTATACATAGCTTTTACAAAATAATTGCATATCAATCATCGCAAACATTAGAATGGAACTATGTGTAGTTTTTACATATTATTATGAGTTATGATAAACTAGTTACTAAGTAGGTATTATAATAAAATTTAGTATCAAAATATTTCTGAAACAATATTATTGAAAAATAATTTTATTTTGAGTACCTATAAAAATATTATGAGAACGAAAAATAAAATAATAATATTGTGTCAAAATTCTAACCATACATTTTTTGTTGTATAATCATTAGGTAAGTAATGATGTTACCATCACTTTGATTTTGGAATATTATAGAACACTATGAGCTATACTATTGGTATAACAATTACACATTTTTATGATTTTTACCATTTAATGATAACTTTGAAAAGTTAAAAAGTTAAACAAATAAATACTTTGTAGATTATCTAGTTCTTTAGGCAAGAAATCAAAAATGTTTACCAAACTTCATGCCTAACAACCTAAAAATAGAGTTAAACAGAGTTGTTACAAGATACTATGGAAATTATCAAAATCAATCATTTTAAAAATTTATAAAAGACTGGTATTGAGTGCTTAACTTTATCAGATTTAGAATAACATTAATTGATCACGGAAAAACATATTTTTTAATAACTTTATAATATGTATGAGTTCAGATTGAATATTATTTATACAACTGTAATTTATTGTTTATTGTAAGAAATACATAATTTAGGCACAAATAATTGGTACATTTATTATTTATATGATGGGGTAAAACGGTTGGAAATCCATGGACACAAGATTTCTTACTGATAATTTTAGTTATTTAATGTACTAATAAAAATACAAGTACCTATCCATGGATCCAAAACTATTTGAACCCCACCATATAAAATATGTACTAAATGATAATATTCCAAATACTAATGTAATAATGTCTGTGATGTAACGAGTAAGCATTAAGTTAATTACCCACCAACTAAAAAAAATAAATGAGATTAAAATTTAAAGAGTTATGTTTGGCCAGCTTGTTAAGTTCAAGATGTTTATTTTTAGAAATAAATACCAATACTAAAAAACATTTAGGCCATTATACCTAGTATATAATTAATTATTTTAGATTTTAATGCCAATACCTTTAATAAGTGCAAATAAATACCAAATTTCTAGAATATAAATATATAATATGTAATATGTAGGTAAAATTGAAAAATATTAAAATTATGATTTTTCCAAGTAACTCAAAATATTTTATTAGATATTAGAATTGTTTGAAGTAGGTAATATAAGAAAAATAAGATGAAAACATAATCTTTATAGTTATAATAATCAAAATTATGCCTAAATAACAGTTATAAACTGTTTTATTAATTTTTAAAAAGTACTTAGAGGCAATAATATCAATTAAACATTAAGTAGGTATTAAATATATTATGCTAACTGAAGTAGGTAGTATATCTATATAAATAAGAATTTACACTGTAAACAAAATAGAAATATGATTATGACAGTGTTGGAAAGGAACGTGTTCCTTTCATAGGAACGAAGCTTGGAGTGTGTTATTTCTAAAATATAGGAACGAGGAAAGAGTTCCTATTTTTAAGGAACCTGAACAAAAATGTCTGTTTTTCAAATTATGAAGAAAAAAAATGAAAGTATTAAACGCATGTTATTTTTAATAATATTATTTTCTAGAATATATTATATTATTATTATTAAAGTTCAATTAACTATCAGAAAAGGTAATGAATATAAAAATTAACCGATTATTTCTGGTATAAAGTTGTCTGCAAAAATCCACATTGACAACTGCTCAGATCGTAAAAAAAATTTAAAAGAATGAGAACAAGTTCCTTTTTTCAACAGGAACAAGGAACTTTTTGAATGGGAAATTTCCCAACACTGGATTATGAATGTCTTTCCAAGTAAATGAACATGATGATGTATAGGTACCTGTATTACTGATAAACGTATGCCTAATTAAATAACTCTAGTTTCTCAGATAAATTATAATCAATTAATTTAAATTAAAAATTGAATTAGTTATAGAAGTAGAACATAGGTAATTAATTATCTTGAAATTATTATGTTTTATAAAATTAAGTCGATACAATATTTGATAAGATTAAAATCTAAGACGGTTTCTTACATCTAACACAAACCATATTATAATTTAGAACATAAAAAATGTAGTTTTTATTTTCTTTGAGGAAAAGTGAATACCTACTCTAGATTTTTCTCAGTCTTAGACAGTGGCAGATCCAGGGCTTAATTTGGGGGGAGGGGCAAAAGTACAAAAAGTTGCTACAAAATTGACAAAACACAGTGTAAAACAAAGGGAAACTATGGCGATTGGGAGGAAAATGCCATCTTCCCCCCCCTGGATCTGCCATTGGTAGTAGATATTATTAATGACTGATGCCTGATTTGATAGGTAAACCAGTATTTTATTATAACATAATTTTTATGTAATTTGTTCAGAGTGGGTAATACTCATGTTAACATACAGTAAAATATAATTAGGTACCTAACTGGTATAACATATTTTATATCTTTAATGGCATTAAGTTTGTTAAAGGACTCGGAGAAGACCTTAATAAATCAATGATTTGAGTGTAAAATAAATAGTAGGTACCTTCTACTTAAAAACAAATGCAAAATAATTAACATCTGTGCATCAATTTCAAAAAAAAAAAAAAATAAAATAAATGGTATATATATTACTTGGTAATACAGATGCAGCTGCAGCGGTGACAAGCAGCATCAGCACTAACGTAGTGGCCATTTCCTTGCGGAATAACTTTACTATAGCAGTCATTGTTGTGTGTATCCCTTGCAATTTCTGTCAACAGCCTTTAATGCAGAAGCAGTGGCCTTGGTTGTACCATCATACTGGCCATAATAGACATTGAGGTTGTCGATGTTCGCGTTAGCATTCAGCACTTGAAGTAACGGCACAGTAGCATTTAGTCATCGGTCATCACCACTGTGTAAGCAGTCGCCCACGAAATAGGGAGCCAAATGCGAGAGCCATCTCCGTCAACTGCTATATTATAAAACGTGATGTAACAAAAATACAAAATTATATTACAATAATGCACTTACAGAACACCACAACGATTCGTTACGCACTTTTTGAGTCGGGTGAGATAAGAATATGGTCCAAACCATCCAGCAACGATGTCCGCTCGTTCGTGTAGTCTTCGTTTTTGTCACGATCCGTGTGCAGAGAGCATGTAGTATTCAACGTTTAGCGTCGATGAGTGTACTGGCTGTACTGAATAGTGAATACTGTACATGCGCGTGTGCGAGTGATCATCGTGTATAATATACAGTATAATTATTATTGTAATTATTATTATTATTATTATTATTATTATTATTATTACGCCGCCGTCGCAATACTTGCACGCACGAAAGGTTAATATTGTCACAGGCGACACAAAGTATTATTTGTTCTATGGTCACAAAGCGTCGGCGGCACGGCACTCAACGACTATGGTGGGGAGGGCCGTGGCGGGCGCCGTCGTGGAATGCGGCGGCGGCGGCTACGCAGTGGAGGTAGTAGACGATCGGAGTTGTCATAGAGTCCCCCTCACCCATACAACCGTATGCTGCGAACCAGACGTGTCCGTCCGTGACCATGTTTCGGTCGGTGCGGCGACGCGCAGTGACGCAGGCGCACGCGTGGGGGTGGTACGGACGTTCGCCACTATCTCACGAGCTATCAGATAGGCCGACAACGACAACAGCGCCGCCGCCGACACCACCACGATTTCGTCGACCGCGACCACCACTACCGAGTACCGGCAGTGTCCACGTCACCATCGCGGCAACGCACCGACGGCGACGACGGTTCGAATCCTGCGGCGTACATCCACCGACCGGCCGCCACTACCGGTGCGACGCACGACGAACACACCGTACGCACTCTGTAAGTCGTATCGTCGTCGTCGTGTTCGGTACGCTATAGGGCTATAGGCAGGTCTGATGATAATGTTGTATCGTCGTATGGTTCGACAGAGGGGTAGTGTCGCGGCGCGTTGTTGATCGTCGTCGTTTCACATTTCCACGGCCGGCACGTCGACCGGTACATCACAGCAGTACAGCACCTTTTACCACCGGATCCCGTCAGGAATTGATCGCGTCTGGGTTTTGGGGCGGCGGCGGCGGTAGCAGCAGCAGTTACTCACCTGCCTACCTGTACAATAATATTATCACGGCGGACACTGCAGCAGACGGGGCATAAATCATAAGGTTGTCGTCGTCTGGCTGCGGCCATCACTGGTGAGCATACGATATTATTGTATTATATTATATGATATTTCTATACTGTTACCTACTCAAGACCAACTAATACCATAATACCTACCTGGCCACCTACCAATATTACAATCGTCATCATGATCCTGACTGCCATGCTGCTACCACTCGTATTTTGAGGGTCGGCCGTGGTAACGACAGTAGCGAACTACTGCGATGACCCGTCACCATATATAACGATATTGTAGATTTAGAATTCATTATAGTGATATATTTTTTTTTTTGTTTTTTTTTGCACCCTACCAGTTAAGCACGAATACAATATGAACAATTTCGTCGAGACTGCGGCTGCTGCCACTGAAGCAGCAGGCGTGCGGGCAGTGGCCCTAGCACTGCTCGTCACAGTGGCGTTCAGCTTCGCATTTTTCTACATGATGCGTTGGGCAGCGTCGGCGTCGTCTGCCGAACGGCGGCGGAGGTCAACGCGACACCAGCGCGGAAATGATGGCGATGGTTTCACACCAGCGTCCAAGCAAAAAAAATCAACGTCGGCCGCGGTCCAACCAAAGAAGAAAAACAACAGCAGCAAAAATGTCGGTATCCGTCTGCAGGCGTCCGCTAGCACCAACACCTCAGCGGTCGCGGGTGCTACCGGCCAAACCGGTTGGAACGGTTCCGGCAATACGGTGAACAGTAAAAACGGCGATAAGAAGAAGAAAAAGACCGACGTTGACGTTTCCGCCACTGACAATGCGACGACAACGTCCGCCGGTCATCGCGGTGCCAACAAGGCATCAGAATCTGCGGCGGTGGTCGCTAGCAACGGTCGCACGGCCGTTGCAGACCGTTCCAACGAGCGGAACCGCCGGGCTCGGCGCCAACGGCAGCAACAGGAGCAGTCTCGTAGTGGCGGCGAGAGTTCGACCAACAGTGGCGATTACAACATGGCGCCAGGGACAGCAGCCGCCACTGAAAACGACGACCATCGTCGACGCTCGTCGTCCTGGTCGTCGCACAGCCTACACGCCGACGAAGAAAACTTGGTCGTGGACGACTCTGCGGCCACGTACAACGATGACGAGGATCAGGGCGAATGGATTACAATGGTAACGTATATTCTATGGGTATTAATTTGTGCATACAAACAATACAATATGTTATTATTATGTACGTATGGGACCTTATGTGAAATCTGAGTAGTTGCTATTTCAGTAGTTCGTTGAGATCAGTTTTTACGATGTTATGTTACTCTTATTGTGTATATTATATTATGACATGTGGCACAGTCGGATCACTGATAAGTCCAGTCGTCTACCTACAATCAATGTCGTAAAATACGGCAGTACGTGACTTATTAGAGTTAGTTAAGTACGTACCTAATAATATATTGTGTATGGGTATAGAAATATTCTACGACATTATTTTAATGATATGACGTGTCCTGTTTGGTTTAAAACAAGTGCTTATTTTGTACACAATAGCGTGTAGACGGATATAAATTAATACGAACGGATTTGGTCGTAATGAGTAAATTTCGATTTTATTTTTAACCCGGCTATAATATATATTACGTTGTACATTTTTGTACATTCCTTATTTTTGTTAGGAAATAACACCTTTTCGTAATTTTTTTCTCTATCAATTCGGGTACCTACTTATTTTATTTGCATATTTAACTACTATTTTTTTTGTTATCTCTGTTTTGACGTTTTTCATTTTGCTCGCGGCACGTAAATCATACGGGCGATAGGGGTATTACAATATTTTTACTATGATTCTTTTAAATCAATCATTAATCAGGAGTTCCGGACACTATCATTTTTGACCCGATTTTTGATAATACATACGAATTTTTTATTTAAATAATATATTTTAATAGATTTGAATTATTATAGAATTAAGAATTATATTTATTTTTATAATTCAACTAAAATATTGATATTTGGTGTACACTGGATATAATTTTTATTGGAAATGTGGACATTGGGTATTTATAGAGGTCGTAAAACATTTTCGTAAATACGAATTCCTAATCTGTATAAGCTGTTGATAATGTGATTTTAATTTCGGCGTTATACATTCTTCTTCGTAATTAGGTTAATATTCAATTAATTGATACATTCAAAACGTTTTTTTTTTATATTTATAAAAAGGATACTTACAATTCCTTTAGGTGCTTCAATCCCCCAAATATTTTTGATCCTACCTACAATTTATTTCTTTTATTCAAAGATTTGAATTATTTATTTTATACAAATCGAGAAAACAATTGCTATTTGGTGGGCACTTGGTATAATTTTTTTGCCATTGTGTTTTTAGATATCCGGTTATTTATTTTTTTTTTTTTATTTAAAAGATCGTATAATATTTTAGTGCATATTGAATTCGAATTCCCTAATTTGCTGCGTAAAGTGCTGGTATAATATGATTTGATTTTCGACAAAATATTTTTTCCATATTTACCAACCTTTATATAAATATTTAATTAATTGATTCAAATTCAATGCTTTTTTTCTCGTTATTTTTGTGAGAATACAATTTATTATACGGGTGATATGGGTGTTAATAATACATTAAAATAGCTCATTCAAGCATATTTCTGCTGAAAAGAAATTTGATTAATATATTTTATTTTTGTATCAAAGAAATAATGTTCGAATTTATTTAATTACTATTTTATATAACTGGTGGGTATTTTGTTATATTGTTTGTAGAAATTGGATTTTTGGAGACACATTTTTTATAAATCATTGTTCATTGTTATTTTAGTCCACCAAAAAATATATATATTGGTATTGGCTTGAAGTCTCAAAATACATTACAATAAAAACAAATGTTAAATAAAATAGAATAGTAATTTTGATAAAAATAATAATATCACGAACTTCAAATTTTTGTTTTTTAATAACTTTTCATCAATTATAAATATAAGGAGTCTGGGTGGGGTAATTCTAGTGCAATGAAATATATAAATTAGCTTTTTTTTTAACTTTATGTATGCACTGTATAGTGTACAAATAAATTGATTTATTTTGATACATTTACCCTATTTCATTCCCTAATTATAAATCAAAAAATGTATATTTATAATATAAAATATGTATTGGCTTTTTAATTTTAATATGATATTCATTGATCAGGAGAAAATATTTAATAATTCTTCTGGATTAATCAAAATATGAATTAAATTAGATATTAGATTTATAATTTTTAGAAAATGTTTGATTGTATTACAGCTTAAAATCTTATAAAAACGTTATACAAATTATTACAAGTCAAATTTCCTATACATATTTAAAAACTTTGATTTTTTTCTAATGGTTTTTTCAAGGATTACCTAATACACAGTTTGAAAAACCCCAAACATTTGTTAAAAATATTTTTTTTTTAATTGTCTTTAAGTTTAGAGTTCTTTCGATTAGAGGTATTCATCATTGCTTTTAATTATGATTTAATTATGCATTGAACTATTCTGTTCTTCGTAAGTCTATCATGCCGATTTTATTATTTTATGTTTTGTCCTCATTCTATTTAATTAACTATTAATTTTATATTTAATAAGTATTATTAGTATTCGTGTAGCATGAATCATGACAACGAATGCAATTTTGCTGCTCACAATGGTAACAGCTGAAAAATAAAAAATATATTTAAATTATAAATCTAAATATTGACACTTTAATAAGATAAAATATTTACTATAGAAAAATATTTTGTTGTTTATTATAGACTAGCGGCAGCAGTGGTGCCAATTCTGTCACTGTTATTAACAATAGTAGCAGTGATTTAAATAAGAAAAAACAGAATCAACGGCGAGAGGATAACATTGTTATATCTGTTTCAACTAAACTTGAACGTCGACGGCTTCAACATGAGAAAGAGCAGCGACATGAAAAACAACAACAAGAAGAGATTCAGCGACAAGAGAAGCAACAAAGTCAAGAAAAGGAGCATCAACCAGAGAAGCAACCGCAAAAGGAGAAAAACCAACAACGGCGTGACAAGCAGCTGCCGCAACAGCAACCGCCACAACGGCGGCGTGATAAGCCATCGCAGCTGCAAATCGCTGCACCTGCTATCAACGACAATATCGCTGTGACAAGTGCACCAGCAAAGGCAGCGGTTGCGACAGAAAAACAACCGCAGAGCCGCCGAGATAATGATTTCAAGGTTGAGATCGACGGAGCAGAAAAACGTTTGCGTGCAGAGTATGACGCTTCGGTGAAAATGTTACGAGCCGAACATGACAAAGAGTCTAAGGTTTTGCGTGCAGAACATGAAACTACGACCAAACGTCTGCGTGTGGAAAACGAGAATTTACGAGCCAAAAATAGTTCGGTAGCCGAGCGTTTGCGTACCGCAGAACGCGAGACAGCGGTGACAAAACGACTGCGAGTGGAGCACGATGCAGCGGTGAAAGCATTGAACACGGAACGTGAAGTCCAGCTGGCAGCATTGCAGGCCAAGCATGATACTATGATGAATGCATTGCGCATGGAACTCGAGAACCTGCGGCAGACCGCGTCTCAGAGTTCGCTAGTGGCTCACAAAGCTGTTGTGGAAGCGACACACATTGATGATGTGACGGCACTCCAAGATTCTAGCGAGGACAACAAGAATCTAAAGTGCTCAGACAACGAGGCCAACACGCTTCGGGATCTCTACGAGAAAAACGTTAAACTTTGCAATGAGCAGGAGGCAGAGATTCGGGTGCTACGTGAGGAAAATGAGAATCTTCGCAAAGACCACGAGGCTGTAATTCGAGGTCTACGCGAGGAGAACGAGAACCTGCGCACGAAACATGAGACTTCGATGAAGAATCTCTGGACTGAGCATGAAACAGTAATTGAAGGTGTGCGTGCAGAAAATGAAACTGTCCAGCGATCCGCCATGCAAAGTCTACGAGCGGATCACGAGGCTAGGGTTGGTGCTTTACAAACTGAGCACGAAACCTTGGTCCAAAAATTACGCAATGAAAATGATGGACTTCGCCAACGACAAGAAACTACTATGCAAAGTATGCGGGAGCTCAAAGATCATATGCGTACTGAGCACCAAAATGAAGTCCGTGGCTTGCGTGTAAAAAATGAGAATATGGTCAAAGAACACAAGATCGCAATCCTTGGTCTAAATGAGGAAAAAAAATTACTACAGAGTAAGTACGAGGCAGAGGTTAAAGATTTGAAAGCGAGAATTATGGTTTTGCTTAAGCATAATGAAGATCAATGTATGGATGTTGAAACCACGATAAACAGTCTGCGAGTAGAGCATGCGACCGCTATGAAGGTGTTACGAGATGAGTACGAGGCTGCGGCGGAAGTAGCAAGTCGTCTCGCTCAGCGTGATGCAGCAGTGATTGAGGAATTGCGTGAGCAACATCGAACTGAAGTTGAGAGGCTCAAGTTTCTACTTTCTGAGGAGGAGCAATGCCGTATCGCTAAAGCAGCGGTAAGTACCTAATATAATATCTGAGTATGAGTGTACTACATAGTACTAGGATATTTAAATATAATATGTATTCAATTTTGTAATATTTCAAATAAAGAACCTTGAATTTTCCTGTTTTATCAGCGCCCACAGACATCAAACGATTACGGCGATACCATAGAAAATTTAAACACTCAAAACAATATTCTGGAATCCAAAATAATACATTACAAGAAGATCATTACTGATACGGTATGTTTTACAGTATATACAATACTTTGGGATACATTAGAAATATTAGATCTAATAAATTACATGTTACAATGTCTGTATCATGGTGAGGATTGCATATTACATAGTACATAATCAAAGTTCAATACAATACCATTAGATTCTAAATGAATCTATTCTAATCAATAGAAGATCTTCTCATAATTTACACTTAAAATAACATTTCTTAAACTTGTATAGGAACAAATGCTGAACCGGTTGCATAGGCACATGGAATGCGAAGATTCAAGGTGGTCATCTTATGCGGAAAACCTGCAGCAACAGTTAGACGTAGCACTAAGTAAGTTGAATGCCCGCAATCTACAAAGGAGTCAAGACAACAGTGAAAATGAAAACCAGGACTCTGGGGATAGAAGTGAAGTTGAGGTAGTGACAGCGAAATGATTATATATGCTACAGCAGAAGCGATAGCGATTAAATATTATTAATTTTTATGCATAATTATTTTTGATTTTATCGCCCGCAACTGAATTTCAGACTGGGACAGTGTTAAATAATAATGATTGTAAAAAAGACAATAAACCACGCTCATGCGTAGGTCGCATATATCATAACTTTTTAAAAAATTGTAAATGATAATAAAATAGTAATTATTTAATATAAATAATTTATTATACAATAATATTATTTACCATACATAATATTGTGTCTAATAAACTGCTATTTCAATATTGTACATAAAATTTTTCTTAATTTGCTAACCGCTACCACTTTGTGAGTCAACGTATTTATCCTCCGTTTTTCACTAGTGGTAGTAGTTATTGCCTATTATATATAAATGTATTTGTTTTTTTTTTTTACTTATTTTTTTATTATTATATAATTTATTGTATTAGGTACAAGACACAACTTCCAAATCAATTGTGTATTACGGCCACTCTCATCTGGTTATTTTCGTGCGTGTACCTGTTTATATTATTACATTAACTGCTATAACATTATTATGTACATGTAGTAACAATATATTTATCATTATCGCCTGTGCATTACTTACAAACGTTGTGCGGTAATTTTATATCCATGTATCATTCACTCACTTAATTATTTACTTATTATGTATTAGTATTATTTATTTCCAGTAACAATATGTATTCTTGTTTACTTATTAGTTATTATTTGTATTATTTTTATGTATACCTTTACCTTTGGTATGTAAAATATTACAATTACTTTTTTTATATATTATTATTTATTTATTATACTATTATTGTTTAATATATTACTACTATGGGTAAAACATCTATTTTTATTGAAAAACGCGCAATGCACTTAAATTTAGTATGTTGTCATAGTGTATTTTAAAGAACTGTTTTTATTTTCTCCAATCATTATTCATGTCTAAAATCATTTTAGCAGTAATTATTTAATAATGACATCAAAGAAAAACAAACTTCTGATTTATGTCATCAATCACGATACAAATAAATGTAACATTGTTAAATTTAATATATTAACTGATATACTCGCAGTAATGTGTATTACTTTTTCACATTACTCATTACAATATTAATAATATATTATTTTTAATATTATCAGAAATATATTAATTTTTATATGGAAAACAATATGATATTATGTTTATATTTTACTAAAATTGATATATTATTTTCATACCATATGTTGATATTCAATTTTATCATATTATTGTATAATATTGTGTAAACTGAATGAACGTATCACATTCGTTAATAATACAACTTTAAACATATTATATTATTTGATATAGTGTTTGTAATAACTGTAAAAACAATGCACTATTAAAACAATAAATTATTGTTGATGTTAAGCTTAATAATGTTGATCAATGTTATATAATGAGATAAAAATAAATATTTGAAAATCACATAAATTTTATCTTTTGGTAAATTAAGCATAATGCCACATTAATTTAATAATATTGTTAATTAAAGTAATATTATACGAGGAAAGTTATTAAATACCTACCTATATATTTATTAAAAGTTTTCAATAAACTTATCTCTGTATTTAATAATAAACAATACCTATAACAAATTTAAATATAAATTATTCATAAAAGTGGTAAATTGATGAATCACATTATAAATATAAATATTCTGCACGGCAGCAGTGTATTAAACTATTTATACTTTATTTGCCTTTCAGTATTATTTGAAATACATTAAACCTAATGTATTATATGAGTACTTTTTTTATGTTATTGTTATTCTTTAATAATTGTCGACTAATAATGTTTTGTAATAAAAAAAATGTATACTAATAATTTATACACAATATAAATTATAATTATATGAGTAATATCATTGAACATAAATTGTATTCCTTAATAATTTTATCATATTCATAATAGTATTGCCATAGATTTTATAATAATACACAGATAGCACATGCTGGAGAGCCTAGATAATAAAGGATTTCTAGCACATGATATCTGTCTATAACAAAATCAAAGGTATTACTAATAACAACATAATACTATTTTGAATCATACATTTTTATTACCTAATTTTATTCATAATATAGATTAATTAAAGAATAAGTAACTTACCTAATAAAAGTTACAATCCATGATTCACCAATATTAGGGTTTTAACTGAAATATTATGTGTTATAAGAAAAAAGGCAATATAGTTCTATTTAATATTAATCAATAAAAATCAATTAATAAGTATTTAAATTAAAAATTAAAAAAAATGTATTCAATCCGTAAAAAGTTATGCATATTATGTAAGAAAAACTATGTTGTTATATACTTCTATTAAATGTAAAAATTGATGGTCTATATTCAATATTGTGCAATTAATATATCAATTATATTTTATGATTAGGATACCTTTCATGAGCCGGATAAATGAAATATTTCATATATTATATAAAATAAAAACGATTTTTCATAACCATTGATTGCATGTACTCACCAGTTACGATGTTTTTAGAATTTTTTAGGTGGAATATTTAAAGGGTTTTCAAGGGTATACATGATAGTGTACTCAACAACTTCCTTAAATCCCAAAGTTTCATGGCGATCGGAGTATTGAACATACGTTTGCTTTTATATAATATATAGATATGCATACACACTAAATAAACATACAATGACACTGTTATAATATAATAGCTAGGTAATAGGTATATTATTAATTATAATATTATATTAAGATCCCCGCCGAAATAATATAGTGTTCTCATTGGTCTAACGAACCGCCACCAGCTTTTAGCGGACAACTGGCGAAAAATTAGCGTTAAGAATACCATTTTCACCAACTTAACTTAGTCTACTGTTGGAATTTGTGGTCATCTATTAGTAACAGATGTCAATAAGTTGAGTATACAAATTTGTTACAACAGTTTGTGGATTTTTATTTTAATTTGTCAGACAGATGGCACCACTATTGTGTTTTTGTCATCCAGATTTCTTTCTTTCCTGCTGGATTTTCCTAAACATTTCTTTTATACAAATATTGTCTTGACAATTATTAAGAACACAAAAAAATTCACACAAAATTCAGCTAATTCAGTCAATTTGTTTTGAGTTTTAGCGAGACTAAATACAAGTATGCTGTTGTAGATGTTGTCAACACTGATAGTGTTACTACTTATTATTATTATAATATTATGTTATTGAAGTACGCCATTTTGCGACTAATAATACGTTATGTTACTAATGTTATGTGAATATGAATTCCCCCCTTATTTTATCATTGACAAATGAGTCGCAAAATGGTGGCATAGCATACGCATTATAATAAATGTAGAGCCTTAGCGAGACTAACGAACAGCTTTTCATTTTTATTATATAGATTCGTTGGACAAATGCCAACACTGTTGTATCTACCGTCGTGTATTTCAATGAACAATATTTTTGTTTCCTATATTATAATTTTAAAAATAAGTCTTAAACTAATATTTTATATTGCTGTTAAGAATATTTAAGATTTAATTAAATAACCAAATGACACAAAACCAAAAATTAATATATACCCCTCTGAAGTTTAACTTGAAAATATAATAGGTATATTACACTTAAAATTATTGAACCAATTAAAGAATGTATTCGTTAATAATTTTAAGTATAATGTATTTGTGATGAACGTATATACATTTTAATAAACTACAAAAAATTACTTGTAAAGTAGTTTGAATTCTTTTAGAAGACAGTATAAGAATACGTATTTAAAATATAAATGACACCAAGAATTTAAAGATGTATTCTGAATACATTTAAAAAATATTCTTAACAAACGTGCCTACGAGATAAGGGTAGACCAGTTAATTGTCATTTATCAGTTGATATACGTGATGTAGGGTTGCCATAATTGATTTTACTTAAACTAAAACAAACAAATTTTGTACAATTTGTATGGAAAAAAATTGTAACTCTCCTCCGCGGTCGTCGGTCAACCACCAATTTCAAAACACTATTTTTTTGTAACTAAAATAGGTAGTAGTAGAATACCACACACCAATAAACAATATAGTCAGCACTCCAGGGCCAAGAATATTCGTTGGTAAAGCAAAAACTATCTCAATATAACAAATTGAAACGAATAACACACAAAATTATCAATTAACGATCAGTAATAATAAAAATTGTAGTGAGGGAACAGAAAAACACGAATATATTCATCATTAATAGTCAGGAAAAT